>BCLH01001858.1:8481-62048 GCA_001602315.1 Zoysia pacifica | reverse complement strand
AGCGCGGCACGAGATGACATATGCCGCAACTGTGGCAAGACTGGCCATTGGGCCAGGGATTGTCGACAGCTGAGGCGCGGCCAGACTCACGTCGCACAGGCTGAGGAGGAGGACCCGGCTCTGCTCCTAGCACACGGGAGCATCGAGCTACCTCCAGCAGCATCGGGCGCAATAGCTCTCCTCAACCTCGACAAGCCGAGTGCACACGCCTTCCTCGGTGACGGCTCCAGCGACGACAAGATCGACGGCTGGTTCCTCGACAGTGGTGCCACTCACCACACGACGGATCGCAGGGAGTTCTTCTCCGACCTGAATGTCGACGTGCGCGGCTTCGTCAAGTTCGACGACTCTTCGACTGTGGACATTAGGGGCATTGGCTCCATTGTTCTCATCGCCAAGACTGGCGAACACCGACTGCTCACTGGAGTCTACTTCATCCCCGGACTAAGGAACTCTATCATCAGCTTGGGCCAGCTGGATGAGAATGGCTCGCGCGTGGAGATCAAGGCTGGAATCATGAGGATCTGGGACCGCCATCGTCGTCTTCTTGCCAAGGTAAACAGAGGCATCAATCGCCTCTACGTTCTCAATGTGCAGGTGGCGTAGCCCGTGTGTCTCGCAGCCCGCTGCGATGACAACACCTGGCTGTGGCACGAGCGCTTTGGGCACCTCAACTTTGAGGCCCTGAAGCAGCTTGGCGACAAGGAGATGGTGCAGGGCATGCCGCGAGTCAAGCATGTGGAGCAGCTCTGCGACACCTGCATCCTCACCAAGCAGCGGCGACTCTCGTTCCCTCGTCAGGCGAATTTTCGCGCTAAGAAAAAGCTGGAGCTGGTGCACGGCGACCTCTGCGGTCCTGTGACACCGGCCACACCTGGAGGCCGACGCTACTTTTTACTACTCGTCGACGACGTGTCCCGCTATATGTGAGCATACCTCCTCGACACCAAGGCAGCAGCAGCTGATGCTATCAAGCGTCAGCTGGCTACGGCAGAAAAGAAGTGCGGCTGCAAACTTCGAGTGCTACGCACCGATAACGGTGGCGAATTCACGGTGGCTGAGTTCGTGTCGTACTGCGCTGACGAGGGGATTCAGCGCCACTACTCCACGTCGTACAGCCCACAACAGAACGGCGTCGTCGAACGGCGCAACCAGACGGTGGTGGGGATGGCTCGGGCCCTCCTCAAGCAGAGGGGGATGCCGACCATCTTCTGAGGAGAGCCGGTGGTGACAGCCGTCTACATCCTCAACCGCTCGCCCACCAAGGCGCTCGGCGGCAGGACGCCGTACGAGGCTTGGCAAAGACGCAAGCCGGCAGTTGTCCACCTGCGCGTCTTCGGCTGCCTCGCGTTCGTCAAGGAGCTTGACCACGTCGGCAAGCTCGACGACAGGAACACTCCGGGAGTGTTCATCAGCTACGCGGAGGGCACGAAGGCCTACCGCATCCTTGACCCGAAGACATAGTGTGGCATGGCGCGCGACATTGTGTTCGACGAAGGGCGAGGTTGGGCGTGAGGTAAGATGTTGGACGACTGCCCGACTCCGGCGTACGACGACTTCACCGTGGAGTACGTCCACTTCGAGGGAGCTGGGGGAGTAGGCAGCTCTTCTTCACCAAGCGCGCCTACCCCAGTCTTCGAGCCTCCAACGACTCCAGCGACTATGACGCCGGCTGCGATGAGTTCCCCACCGCCACCACCACAGCTTGCCACGCCACGCTTTTTGGCGCCAACAGCTACTCCTCCAGGCACGTCTACACCTGCACCTGCTCATGTCGAGCACAATCCGGTGGAGTTCGCTACTCCGCTCCCTCACGACGAGGAGCGTGTCGACGCGTACCACGACGACGAGCCGTTGAGGTATCGCACGATGGAGGACCTTCTCGGCGACGCACCGGTGCTGGGACTGGTGCCTCACGATCTGAAGGCACAGTTGCATCTTGCGTGCGACAACGGCGACCCTCGCTCTTTCGCTGAGGCTGAGGGACACGCGGCATGGCGCGCCGGGATGAAGCTAGAGATGGATGCGGTTGAGAAGAACCGCACTTGGAACTCGCTGACCTTCCTCCTGGACACCGCGCGATCACTCTTAAGTAGGTGTTCAAGCTGAAGGATGAGGTCGGTGCCATCGTCAAGCACAAGGCTCGCTTGGTGGCACACGGGTTTGTGCAGCAGGAAGGGATCGACTTCGACGATGCCTTCGCTCCCGTTGCACGGATGGAGTCCGTGCGTCTCCTTCTTGCGCTGGCTGCCCAGGAGGGATGGCGCGTCTACCATATGGATGTCAAAGTCGGCGTTTCTCAACGGCGACTTGAAAGAGGAGGTCTACGTGCACCAGCCGCCGGGATTTGTCATCCCCGGCAAGGAGGGCAAGGTGCTACGCCTGCGCAACGCACTCTACGGCTTGCGGCAGGCACCACGGGCGTGGAACGCCAAGCTGGTTTACACACTGAAGAGGATGAGTTTCGAGCAAAGCCCGCACGAGACGGCCATATACCGGAGGGGCAACGGCGGCAATGCTCTGCTGGTGGGTGTCTACGTCGACGACTTGGTGATCACGAGCACTAAAGATGCGGAGGTGGCAACGTTCAAAGAGGAGATGAAGGCCACCTTCTAGATGAGTGACTTAGTGCCTTTCTCTTTCTACTTAGGGATCGAGTTGCATCAGGACGACTCCGGCATCACACTTCGACAAACCACCTACGCCAAGCGCATCGTTGAGCTAGCTGGACTCACCGACTGCAACCCAGCTCTCACTCCGATGGAGGAGAGGCTGAAGCTCAGCCGTGACAGCACGACAGAGGAGGTGGATGCCACGGAGTACCGGCGCCTTGTGGGGAGCCTTCGCTACCTCACCCACACGCGGCCGGACTTGGCGTTCTCCGTCGGCTACGTCAGTCGGTTCATGCAGCGACCGACGACGGAGTACCAGCAGGCCGTCAAAAGGATCATTCGCTATGTTGCGGGGACTCTTGACCACGGCCTCCACTACCCGAGGTGTCCCGAGGCGACACATTTCATTGGGTACAGCGACAGTGACCACGCTGGCGACATCGACACCAGCAAGAGCACGAGCGGGATGCTCTTCTTTCTCGGCAAGTGCCTTGTTAGCTAGCAGTCGATCAAGCAGCAGGTGGTGGCCTTGTCCAGCTGCGAGGCTGAGTACATAGCGGCTTCCACCGCTTCAACTCAGGCGCTCTGGCTCGCTCGACTGCTTAGTGATCTTCTTGGCAGAGACACTGAAGCAGTGGAGCTCAGAGTGGACAGCAAGTCCGCTCTGGCCTTGGCAAAGAACCCTGTTTTCCACGAGCGCAGCAAGCACATTAGAGTGAAGTACCACTTCATCCGAGGCTGCTCAAAGAAAGGGAGCGTCAGAGCAAGCTACATCAACACCAAGGATCAACTTGCTGATCTTCTCATCAAGTCCCTTGGTAGGATCAAGTTTCAAGAGCTTCGCGTCAGGATTGAGATGATTCAAATCTCTCAGAAGACGACGCACAAGACTTAGGGGGAGAATGATGGAATAAGACTAGTGCAGGCGCTTTATGCTTTATGTTTTGTGCTTTTAAGCTTTTCGCTTTAGCATCTTAGACTAACCTTTCAGCTTTATGCTTTAGCATCTTAGACTACCTTTTCAGTTTTATGCTTTAGCATCTTAGACTAGCTTTTCAGCTTTATGCTTTAGTATCTTAGACTAACATCTTAGCATATGCTTGGCAGCCCACCAAACCTATATATATGTATCTCCAACCCTTTAGGTTGGTTATGGCATTGTAGTGAGTAAGAAACATGAAGATAGTTGCCCCCAACACTGAGTGTCATCCAACACAATGCGAGTGTTGCGTCTAACAAACACTTCCAGGTGCTCCTTTGCTCAGTACACTCCTTAGGTCATTCCAAATTGCACGAATCTCGTCAAATACACCATCAAGTACTCCTTAGGTCTTTCCTTCTATGAAATTCTGAAGTCCAACATTGAGATTGTTTAAATCCAACATATCAGCTATAATCTTTTGTTGTGGTTGCAATGATAGAAGGATCTGTGCCATCAATTCTTCTATTCTGATGTTGTCGGTAAAATAGATCCATGCAGATAGACCCTAAAAATGCTCCTGGATCCTTCTCTCTTCAAAAATCGACTGAGCGAGAGTTGTTTTACCCACACCACTCATTCCAACTATCGGAATAACTGCAGGATTCCACAATTCACTACCACTGTTCACCTGAGTGTATTCTACTCTGCTGCCTCTTATTTTGTGGCAAGGTGCTACTTCTACATCTTCCTGTCTATGTCTAGATAGATCTAAGGTCCGGAGGGTATCAATGATCCATCCTATCTGAGATATTGGCAAGCTGTCTGCAGTTTCCCAGCTTTCAAGTGATGTTGCCGCCTTGAAACGGGCCTCATTCAGAATCATGTCCAGTATCATAGCAATTTCCTTCTCTCGGCCAACAACATACGCATGCTCAGGGGACAAAGAAGTATTGTTCTGCACAGCTGCCCAGCTATCATCCTCCTCATCCATGTTCAGTGTACCAATAATGGATTCACCTTCGGTACACAAACTAACAAGTCTACCGATGGCATACTTCATTTTGAGGAGGCTGTTGCTATCAGAATCAAAGCAAACCATGACGTCAGAAATTACAGACTCACCAGCCTCCTCCAGCTCAAGCTCCATGTCCTTGACAAGCTCTTCTGCGTCATCTGTGGCCTCCTTCATCTGCAGCAGCCAAGCATCCATCTCTTCCTCTCTTTCTGTGCTGACGCGTTGCAGGTTCTTCTCATGGAGTAGCTTGAGCTTCTCCAACAAATCAAGCATCTTCACAGTACCCTTGAACTTGTGGGAGGCGCTGCTGCTTCCCAGATAGAAACGCAGCTTCCCCACGACCCCCAGGATTGCCGCTTGTAGATCCAATCCATTATTTTCCATCTTCATTCTAGCAAGATCTGTGTCATGGGGAGTTTACGTTCTGGGATCGAAACACCGAATAGAATAGGTATTAGTATACATCAAAGACAAGCCTTCCTGAGTGAAGACAAGTCCAACTTGCACCGTGGTGTATAAGTTATTCAATTCACCCAACAGTACAACACAGCCCCACGTCCTTATTAGAAAAGCGTGGTCCATACGCGGCAGGAAATAAACACCACTAACCCTTTTTTCCCTATATAACAAAATTGAAAATCGTAAGCATCTCTCTTACGTACAGGAATAAAAAAACATCCATAAAAAATATTTTTCCATCTTAGTGATATCTCTCTAAGCAATAGCCAATAGCTCAGCACGCAATGAAAACAAATGGAATACAGCGAGAAGCTAAGTATGACTAACTCCACGTTAGAAGCGGCCAAGATCTGAAGTTTTCCAACCACTGCACGTTGACTACAGCAAAGAGATCCACTATACTCTATACGTCTCGCCGGCCAGCCCTTTCTACCTTTTCGTGGATCTCTCTCCTGATTCCTGAAAGTGTAAGCTCGAGCAGAAAATGGTAGGACCGGGACTGACAGTCGGCGGGTGGTTCGCCGGTGCCGTGATCGCCAACTTCGTGTCGAAGGCGCGTTCCATCATGGAGGAACACCACGCCCTGCATACCGATGCCGGTGACATGCTGTACAGCGTGCAGGCCGCGCTGCCCCGGATCACGACCCTGCTCGAGGTGACCGAGCGTAAGGCCATCTCCAACCGGAGATACGCTCCCTGGCTGCAGCAGTTCAAGAACGTCGCGGCTGAGGCTGAAGACCTGCTCGACGACTTCGAGACCAATAGGATCCGCGACGAGCTGCACAGAAAGAGCAGCAAGGTCAGCTCGGTCGCCTCCTCCGCACTCAGGTACATGAGGAATCTCCTCCTTTCTGACACGGATCTCAAGAGGCTCAACGATGTCCTGAAGAAGCTGAACAAGATCACTAGTGATACCGGTAGTCCTGACTTCCAAAGATTGATGGAGTTTGCCGATGCCGACGAGGGAGTTTCGACGAGAAAACTGCCACAGACTCAGCCAGTGGTCTTCGGCCGGGATGAGGAAAAGCAGCAGCTGCTGAGCATGGTACTACAGAAGGCTGAGCAAAATTGCACGGAACCCAGCAAGCAGTTTTCAATCATTGCTGTTGTAGGAGCAGCTAGTGTGGGCAAAACCACTCTTGTTCAGCTAATCTACAGCAACCCAGATGTGAAGGAAGCTTTTGCATTGAGAGGATGGGTGACGGCTTCCCACCGCAGTCGCTGTAAGAGGGACATTGTCAAAGATGCTGTCAATTGTTTTGTGGCTGATAAACAGGACAATCTGCAAACAATGCCTGACATAGAAAACAGGAAGTTCTTCCTTGTTCTTGATGATGTGCAGGATGGTCTGCAAGAAATATGGGGTTCTCTAATGTCGGCCCTAGCAGGGGCAGCAGCTGGGAGTGTTGTGTTGCTAACAACTCAATCAAAAGATATTGCAGATAGTTTTGGAGCAACAGCCCATGTAACATTGAATCGTCTACCATTCCTAACAATGTGCAGAGTTCTTGAGCATCATGCATTTGGAAAGCACAAAAGAACTTCCCTTGAATCAATCGGTAAGCAAATAGTGCGGAACTTGGAAGGCTTACCTTTATTAGCAGAAGCAATTGGAAGGTTGCTGAGACGGAAGTTAGATGAGGGGCACTGGAGAAAAATTTCCCGAAGTCATTGGTGGGTCTTTGCTGAAGATGATGATAATCAAAATGTTGCTCTACCTTCAATAGCAATTATATGTGAACATCTAAGTGATCATCTTAGAAAGCGTTTATGCTACTGTTCAATATTCCCACCTGGCTATTTGTTTGAAAAGAACATTTTGATTCGCATGTGGATAGCTAGTTTCATGCAGCAACATGATGGAATTGATATTGAGGAAAAGGAAAAGGAATGGTTTGATGAGCTACTCAACCAATCATTTTTCCAGACTACAATATGGAAAAACAAGTATATCATACCTGACATTATCAGAGAGCCAATATACTGCATTGCTGAAAAAGAATGTCATGCAGTTACCGAGTCAGGGAAAACAAAAGGAAGCCTTGATTTTTATCGTCACCTAGCTATAGACATTTCTGATTTTAATGTGCACTTGGACATAAGTAAAGACAATAAGTTACGAACCATTTTATTTTTTGATGGGCGCAGAACAAAGAAACCTTATGAAGCAATTGCTAATATACTGACACATCCAAGTGGCCTACGAGTATTAGACTTCTCTTACTCTGAAGCTAAATTGAGGAAAACTCCTGAATTCTTTGATAAATTCCCTCATCTACGGCTTCTGGATCTCTCCTTTACTGGGATTACAGCAATTCCAGACTCCCTCTGTAAGCTGTACCTTCTTCAAGTTCTTGGTCTACGTGGATGCCATTTCAAAGAGCTGCCTAGAGCTATGAATGAATTAATTAATCTCCGAATCTTATATGCGGAAGCTCATACAGTTTCTCTAATATACAAGTTAGGGCAGCTGACAAATCTCCAAGGGCTAGAGGAGTTTCCTGTGGGTAAAACAGAAGGGCATACAATAACAGAACTGAAGAGCTTGAATGCACTTAGTGGGCAACTGCGCATAGATAACCTTGAGGAAGTAAGGGGCACAGATATAGAGGGTGATGCTGAACTATTTAAGAAAAGACACTTGAAGAAATTGATCTTGAAATGGAGGTTGGCAGATGGCACATCAACAATTACTTCAGATGGTTATATGAAAACACTTGCTGGCTTAAAACCAAATGCAAATCTTGAAGAACTGAAAATTCAATGTTACATGGGAGTTGGATTTCCGGCATGGATGGCAGACGAGCAGTATTTCACAAAACTACAGAACATTCAACTTACTGAATGTAAACAGCTAAGAACACTTCCACCTCTTGGCCAACTCCCGTCCCTTGTGATATTAGTGCTGCAAGGCTTGTCATTAGTTGAAAATATTGGAACTGAATTTTATGGCACAAGTTACAGGACCTTCCCATCTCTTGAGGAGCTGACCTTCCTTGATATGCCAAATTGGAGGGTGTGGTCAGACATAGAAGAACTACAAGATCCAAGAATTGTTCCATTTGCACATCTTACAAAGCTCCAAATAAGGAATTGCAGAGTTTTGGGTGGCATACCATTATGTTGCTTCCAAGCATCACTTCAGGAGCTTGATCTTTTTGGATGCAATGAAATATTTGCATGTAAACCAAGGAGTTTAGAGGGGCTAAGATGTCTCTTGTCTTTTAAAATCCACCATTGTTTGAATAGGATTTATCTTTCATGCGATCTGTTGGGATCACTTGGGGTTTCGAATCTTCAAAGATGCAAAGTCTACTTTCATGGTGGTCGTGGACAGATCATCAAATTGAAGATTTTAACAAGCAATTGTCCTGAACTGAACTTGGATGAATCCAAACCAGTAAGGAAAGAGCAGTTAGTTCTAGAAGTGCTACTTTACGAAGGTATGGTCAATAATTTGTTACTTAAAATATAAAGATTTCGGGGAAAGATTTTATGAAATAGTTTTGCGCTCATGTATTTATATATTACATGACTGGTTAAGAAACACAGGCTAACACTCTTTTATTGTTTGCTATTTTGTAGGTACTCATTATTTGCCATCATGCTTTGTCAGCAACTGCAACTCTGAAACATCAATTCATAATAGAAGTCAATCTGATACAAAGCTAGCAGGTCAAGGTTTATGTTAATACTTCCCTGGTGTACCGTGTATGTTGTAGACTAGCCTGTTGAACTCAAGTACTATGGTACAACTCATGACAGTGTTGCTGATTCATTTGCCACAGCAACACGGAATACAGCTGTTTTGCCATATGTATAGCTCTCACTTTCTTTTACATATATCATTTCAAAACTTAATGTTTCTGAGTCATGGGCCCTGGCCCATGGCCAGGTCGATGCCCAGCAAGAGAAGTTCAGAGGCGCCAACATACAAGAATTAGCATTTATCCTTTGATTAGGTTGTTAGTGGTTTATCCCTTTAACTTTGTTATTTTGGTAGTCTCTTCTGCTAGGCCGGTCCTATATAATAGACTTATAGACACCAGGTTCACCATTAAAAGCAAGCAAGAAGAAACCAAATTAAGCAGTCAAAGCCTCCAAGGGAGGGTGGCTTACTGGTTTCTTCATGCTGTCCATCTAGCACAAGTCATATAAACCCTTTAGATTCTCTTAACCGGGTTTTGGATAAATTTCGCTTAACCAGTGAAGATTTCTCTTTCTCAAAGAAACACGCTGCTAATTGCTACGGAGAAGAACATGCATTGTATATTTGGAGAGCGGGGGGGGGGGGGGGGGGGGGACTAACAGAGCAGAGCACAGGTCATACCTGCACAGGAGGGAGGTTGGCCATATGGCATCCTTCCGTCAACCTAATACCAGATCGGAAGGCATGCAAAGAAAGAGTAAACATACCTAGATCTCTCGTAGCAGCACATCATGTGGACGGGAGGGTGCCGCCACCCGGCCCACGCCAGATACAGAACTTCGGATCCGACATCCACACAGAGCACATGAATCCTGTAGAGGGCGGGCCACTTCGAAGCCTGCTAGCCGGAGCTCGTAAGAACACTAGTGGTTGTCTCTTCGGATACATCCGATAAAATTGGAACGATACAGGGAACACTAGTGGTTACGCGAGCATTACGTCGAACAGATGGCTCACGTGGTAGGATCGCCCGGTGCAGTGACACAGCGAATCGGAGCAGCAGAGCCTCTAGAGCCTAGAGGCCATCGACGGAGCCAGATTTCACTCCACCTAGTTCGCAATTACCATTTCAAGTTCAACCTTGTTCGGCGGTTCCCCTCTTTTGTCCACATGACTTCTCCCGCCGGTGGCGCATGAAAAGAGATCCATTTATTACGTATTGAAAAATAAATATACCGTTGTACACCCTGAAATACAAGTATTTTTTAATTTGTTTAAAGAAAAATAACTGCAACTATTAATAAATAAAATTTATAATGTTTGATAACGATAGCGCTAATTGTTCTACACCCAAGAAAAATTACTAAAGAAAATAAAAATTACCGAAGAAAATTGAATTAAATTACTGAATTATGATAAATTACTAAAATATTCAATACAAAATTACTGAAGGAATTATAATACAATTACGGAAGAAATAAAAAAATTATTGAATGAAATTTAATAAAATCAGTGGGGGAGAAAATTAATTAAGTAATTGAAACAAAATTACCGTGAAAAAAATAAAATTACCGAAGAAAATAGATCCAAATTATTTTTCTTTTTAGTTTGAGACTTTTAGCCTTACATATTTCCAAGAATTAGGTCTTATATTTTCCCACTGTGGATCACATGAAGTTGGTGATGACGATGACATTCATATCTTTCCAAAAGGTGACTCAACCGATAAAAAAAGGTGACTCAATAAAACTTGGAGTAGGTGTCTTTAAGGTTTGGATATATGGAAATGAGAGGTAGGATAGGAATTGAGAAATGAATGAATGGTTGAGATTCAATGAAATAAGATGAATGAAATGTCAAGATTTTATATTTTTCATTTCCATTTTCCAATCCTTTTCTCATATCCAGATTTTCAAACACCACCTAGTAGTGACGGTGATGCGGGGATTACACTGTCATTAGTGGTAGCGGGAAAAGATGCCCCAGCCTTTTCCCTTGGAGGTTATGGTCATTACAGCATCTCTAACAGATATTTAAAATTTGACTACTTAAATACGTATTTAGGTTATACGTAAATTGATATTAGTAGTTATAAAAGTTCTCATCTCCGATAGATATTGATAGTATAGATATTATTTATTGAGTACTCACATTTAGCTATCTAAAAATGTGAAATTGATAGTGATTAAATTTACAGTACTTAATTAGGTCATTGTTGAACATGTATTTTTACTAGTAATACCTATATTTATATTTAGATATCTATTGGAGTTGCTCTTAGTGTATCCGTCTACCGTAACTCAAACAAACTTTAACTAAAATAAAATAAAAGGAAAACCTACCATTGCTTGTATGGAGAGCTATTAGAGTAATTCTATCTTTATTGTTAAAAACACAACTTTTCTGTTCTATATACACCTAGCACAACGTCTTTAAAAAAGATGAGTTGGACTACAAGTATAAAAAAATACACTCAGAGTTGTTTTTTTTATAAATTTGACAGATAAAATCTCTTCATAGACACCTCTTACAAATCCGTAGACGAGCTCTAACGAATCTTTCAGATTTTAGACTCATAAAGACTATTGTTAATTAACAAAATATAACTACTGAATCTTTCAAATTTTAGACTCATAAAGACTACTGTTAATTAACAAAATACAACTACAAGAACAAATATATGAGATTAAAAAAAGTTGTTAGAAAATAAAATAAATTTATTTCTAATCATCTGACGAATCATTTTCTTTCGCTGCCATCTATCCACAAATTTACGGTGAAGAATGAAAAACTTCAAAATTTAATATTAATATATTATATTTTTAAGTTAATATTTTTTCTTTAGAGTGTAGTATTGGCACAGGTAGGAGAACTACTTACTCCGTAGTAGTACTAAATTGTCATCCATGGTTGGTGAAATTTTACACAACTGCTTCCTCCAAAGAACGGCATGTCTGCATCCTTCGTCGTATTGTTGGTGTATTCAGCTTTCCTCGTACTTTTGTACCCCCTCAGTCTAACGTTGCTTGTCATCTGAGAATAAGTTTTCCAATTTACTTATCATCTTACATTTTAATATATTTATTTATTTTCAAACATATATATCTCTGTATCTCTCATCATTTTTCATACATATCATTTTTCTTACCCCATCTTAAAATTCGTGTGGCTAGACTTGAAACGACAAATAAATCGTGACAAATGAAAAATTTACATCTAGAGCCGACAACGGTGAGTTCACTTTATAGCACGTACATATAAATTTTAGATGGAATTTTATCAAATAGTGTATCATTCCAACTAAGCATATAACCGAAATGTTGAAATGCCTACATACAATGTTGAAATTGGTCGGTTTTCATTTTCTGCGTCAATAAAAGCGCTGATTTTCAATGAAAACCAGACGTTTGATAAAACTGGACCAGAAATGTCATTGAAAACCTGAAAATTGGTTGGTTTTCTACCGTTAAGTCGAACACTGCAGACACCTTTAGTTTAACTGCATAGCCTTGAATCCAACCATTGAAAATATGCTTTTCACTATTAATTAGGAATTTCCAAACCAAAACTAAATCGTACGGCCGATAGAATTTAGTACTTTCTCTGTTCCAAAATAAGTGACATTTTTGGTTTTTTAAATCAATGTTTGACAATTTATCTTATTAAAAAAATTACAAAAATAAAAAAGACAATGTTATAGTAATTCTAGTAATAAATCATTTCACAATAAAATAAAAAAATATTTTTATAAATTGTTTTGAATAAGACAAATAATCAAAGATGTTCGGAAATTTTTAAAAAATATTTATTTTAGGAGAAGGGAGTACTAGCATAGTCTAGCTTAGAGCAAAAACCCTAGTAAGGGCTTGTTCATTTTTCTCTAATCCACTTGGATTAAAAGAGGATTGAATCCACTACTCCCTAATTATAGATTAAATCCACCTCATTTCACTCCATTCCCCTCCCATCCAAAACAAACAGAACAAGCCCTGTCGGTGTTTCATACACCGGCACAGTGAATTTATATGATCGGACAGGGAATCGTGCGTTTTCGAGATCGAATGGCCTAGTCTACGAGAGACTCAAAGGTTAACCTGGTTCGGGCCGTCTTGAGGCGTAATACCTTACATCCAGGGACGAGAACCGACACAGTGAATTTATACGATCGGACAGAGAATCTTACGTTTTCGAGATCGAATGGCCTAGTCTACAAGAGAGATTCAAAGGTTAACTTGGTTCGGGCCGCCTTGAGACGTAATACTTTACGTCTAGGGACGAGAGAGATCGATCGTATGAATCTCAAGAACACAGGAGTACAATGGGGAAGGGCTTCGGTTTGATCCGAGAGTCCCTAGCTCGCGAGGTGGATGTGATTTACAAAGGTTGTGATGTGTGTCTTTTCTCTACGTATTGCCTTTCTGTTCTAACTTAGCTTACCTCTAAAGCCTCTCGGGTGCCCTTTATATAGGGCCGGACCCGAGTTATCTTGACCGGACCATAGTTGAGGTGACTGATCCATGGTTTGAGCATCTTGCCGCCTACAGAAACGGATGACCCCTAAATGGGTGGGGCCACGGTCTTCAGTGAGTCATGTTCTCTAGTGTTTGGAGCAGACGATCGGTGTCCTCCATTCGTACCTTTGTTCACTGTGGGGGGACAAAAGTTGCTTTACTGTTTAGTTTTACCGTCCGGTGGGTTGCTTCACATCCAGACAGGCAGTTGCGAAATCTTTTGGAATGCTTATCTTCTCTGCGGAGTTGTTCGTCGTCAAAGATTTTGAATTGGCATGATCGTTGGTTGTTCCTATGGCGTACGGGTCCGAGCGTCCTGGTCTCGACCGCTCGGGTCTCGACCGTTCGGATCTCGACCCTTGGGGGTAGGGTGCTTGCCTCGGCTTCGGGCCTCAGCTAGGCTTCTCGACCGCTGGGGCCGAGCTGCCTTTGAGAAGTCTCTAATGGGCTGCTGAAGCATCGTGGGCCGCAAGTGGACGGTGCTGTAGAAGTTGATCCGTACATACCCGGGGTATGCTATCCCAAGAGTAGCCCCCGAGCCCTGCATCGTTTGCAACCTCTGTTGAGGTGGCGCTGGGCTATCCATCTTCGAAGTTTGATTCGATCCTACGGGCGTACCCCCCGAGCCCCCGAGCGATCTGAAGGATCGGTCGTGGGCTGAAGCGTCGTGGAGACAATTCTCGACCACAGAGGTCGATCAGAAGCTAATTTTCATTATTAGCTTTGTGCCAAGAAAAATGCCTAGATTGGACCGGTCAGGCCGGCCTCTGCTCATGATCAGCATAACGCCTAGGTTGGACTGGTCGGACCAGTCTTCCCATGATCAGCGTCCTGAACAGCTGTCGGGCCGGTCGGGGGCTCGTCCGACCTCTCGTTCGTCCCGACTCGTGAATCAGTTCACGGTGCTAGTAACGGATCGTTGGTAATGGTCGCAACGATTGGACGGCTTCGCCGCCTTAGAGTGGATGGCGGATGCGATGTCTAGGAATTGTAACCGCCGGTCGCTCCGGACGGTTGGATCGGCCCATCGTGCAGCCGAGAATGCTCAACGGTTCGCGCCGCGCACGTCCTATCGAAGGGACGGTTGCCAGGCATTAACTGCGCGTTAATGCCGCGTAGCCCTCCCACCCGCTGGTGGAAGTTTCCAAGGTGGCTCGTAGACCTTCCCGTCGGTGGGTGGGTGTTGTGGCTCTTCGGTGTGTCTTGGTTCGAGGGCCCATTACCTGCGCTTGCGGACCCACTCGTCGGTGAGTGGGGGTCGGTGCGCTTTTGGTGCCCATTGGTTCGGGTGCCCACCACCGGGGAGCGTCGAACCGGGACATTGGCACCTATAAGAAGGGGGGTTCGCCCTTCGATCTTCGTCATTTAGGCTTCGAGCATCTGCGCGTAGTGCTCTTCGTCTTCTTTGCGCTTGCCCTCGCCTTCGTCTTCATCTTCATCTTCGCCTTGTGCGCACACGCGTGCGCGTTCTTCGCTCGTATTTGTCTTCTTCGCGATCCTCGCCTTCGTCGTCATGGTCGCCCAGTGGAAGGCGTTGACAGTTTCGGAGAACATCCTCACCGCCTTGGTCGGGCTTGGAGTGCTCCCTCTGAGGAGCGGGACAGTGCGTTCGGCGTACTACGGTGTGCGTTCCACGAGCCCCCGTCAGGTTCGTGGAGTTCCACGAGCGTGGGTTGATGCTGCCGTCGTCAAACTTCTTCCGCGGTTTGCTGGAGTACTACGGCGTGCGTCTCCACCATCTCAACCCCAACGGCATCCTGCAGATTTCGGCCTTCGTCACGCTGTGCGAGGCCTACTTGAGGATCGATCCCCACTTCAATTTGTAGAGGTACTTCTTTCGAGTGCAGCCTCAGAGGGAAGGCGGCGTGGTCCGCGCTGTTGGTGGCGCGGGGATTTGTCTCCAGAACAGCCGTCAGGAGTACTTCAAACGTGCCATTGAAGCACTCCTTGAAAGGCTGGCATGGGGGTGGTTCTACATCGAGAACACTGCTCCCGAACTGCCGGTGTTCAGTCTCGAGCCGTCGGCGGTCTTGGACTCGTGGAATGCGGGGCTCAGCGAGGCGCAGGAGGTCGGGATAGAAGATCTGCTCGTTCGGATGGCCGAGCTGGACGATGCGGGCTTGACCGGGGCACGGCTTGTCGACACCTTCGTCCGGCGCCATGTTCAGCCTCTCCGCCTCCGCGCTCGGCTCATGTGTGACTACGCGGGGCAGTTCGACACGATGCGGGAGGTCCTCCAGTCTGAGTTGTCGGAGGATGACGTGAGGCAACGCCTGTCGCGCCTGCTGAAGGGCGACACTCTTGCTAGTGCGAGTGGAGGGCCGACACCCTTGGATGCTGAGCATCAGGTGGACCGACTGATAAGTCGTTTTACTTGCATTTGTTAGTTAGACACACGATAGAGCCGTTGGCGAAATTGAAACGCTTATCTGTATCTTATAGGAGGGCATTCCTCCATCGCACGCACCGTCGCCTGTGATGGTGCCGGCTGAAGAAGTTGGGATCCAGGCCGTTCTGGGCACTAGGTCCCTGGATCAAGTGGTCGGCACCAGTGCTGCCGGCGTCGGACCCTCGACCGGGCCGACGTCTTCTTCAAAACCTGTGACCGCGCAGGCAGGGCCGAGCGCGCCAACCGTATCGCCTGCTGCGCCGACCGCCCCGGCTGTTACCAAGACAGCGTCGGTCACAGTGTCGACTCCTTCGATCGCTGTGCCGACCGCTCCGGTCGTTGTGCCGGCCGCTCCAAGGATCTCTGCGGCGGAGTCATCGTCGTCGTCATCCACCAGGGATGGATGGTCGCCTCCCTCAGCCTGTCGGTCCATTGGTGCGGCTGTGTCGGGGAAGGTTTCGACCGCGGCCACGTCACGGGCGGCTCCTGCCGCCGCTCCACTGGTTGATTCCGACTCTTCGAATGACGTGCCACTGATCGAGCGATTCCGCTGTCAAAGGGCGAGGGAGGCGGAGAGTGCCGAGGCGCCGCCTGCGAAAAAACCAAGGACAGAGGAATTTGGTGCCTCTGTTGCTCCCCTAGCGCTGATCGTGCCCACGATCCTAGGCGTCGGGCAAATTGCGCCAGGCGGGAGCTTGCCCTTCTCCATCCGAGTGTCGCACCGGTGAGTTTCTGCATTTTGATTAATCGGACATTTTACTTGATGGTTCCAAGTGTTTGACATTTTGATCACGTTTTGTAGTGCCCCTTCTTCTCTACCCACGTCGCAAGCCTTCGTGGCGGAGACCGCGTCTGAGAGAGGGTCGCCTGCTGCAAGATCGACGCAGTCGACGGCGCATTCTTCGCCGACCCCGCCTCGTGAAGTGACCACAGCCGAGACCGTGGAGGAGCGGAAGGAAGAACAGGTCAGCCCCCAGGCACCGAGGCCGGAGGGGATTAGAAGGAACTCCCGAGCGAAGAGGCCGGGAGGGACGAAGGACAGCCCTCGGTCATTGAGGCCGGGGCTAGTTGGTGTGTACGTGGTTCTCGATCTTCTGTCAGGTCGTGATAACTCTCGATTTGGCAGAGATGTGACACACAATCGATCCAGCCTCAAATGAACACGATTCGAACCCCGCAATCGCAGCACTACTTCTTCTCTGGTTATCAACCGTGCGCACACGACTGACCTCATCAAGAAGGCTAATCCCTTCCTGCGAATCGAAGAACATAAGCAAGAACAAGGAAAAACGCAACTCAATTGCTAAATCCGGATTGAATCACGAAGTTAGATAACCAACAAGCCGTCAAACGGTGAAACTATTTAGAAATAGAAGAAAACTAATCAAAACCTATCTCTAATGACGACGGCTACTGAATTTATAGAATTTAAGTCAACCTTAGGGCAAACCCTAATACTAATGGGCTTAGAAAGATACAAGACCCAAAGGCCAAAAGATAGTGTCGCAGCACTTTGACAGTTTCTAGACGTCATTTTGTTTCGAAGATTTCCACTGATTTCGATCGAATTTGGAGATGAGACTGGTGCCGTTGGAAAGGTTATCTTCTTATATTTCCATCCATATCTAGAACGTCCAAAACGGCTCCTGTACGCGACCTAGACGTCCGTTTTAGTGTGGACTGCTCTCTAGAACCCGAGGACAACTTGACTTCAAACTGGATTGAATCTCCTCCGGGTTCAACGTGTCTTGCTGGTCTGGAGCATCTTCAAGTCCTTTTTCATGCTTCCCTTGATCCTCTTCAAGGTTTCTAATCAAGATAAAATCATTAGCTAGCAGCCTATTCTCAAATGAAGAAAGACATGTGTTTAGGAATGAGCTCATCTCAAAATTCAATTGTCGTGCACGAGCTCTTATGATTGGACCATCTATGGTAGGTGGAAGAGAATCGTGTGTATCCAATGATGGGATGTTCTCATCATCCTCCCCCTCTTGAATCGGAGTCGTCCTTGACTCAATCTCATCTTCTCCCATGTATGGCTTCAAATCTGCAATGTTAAATGTAGGACTATCCCCGAACTCGGGAGGTAACTCAAGTTTATATGCATTATCATTAATCTTCTCAAGTACTTTAAAAGGACCAGCAGCTCTAGACATCAATTTAGACTTTTTTAGCTTCAAAAATCTATCTTTTCTCAAGTGCAACCAAACCAAATCACTCGGTACAAATTTAACTTCATGTTTATACTTCTCATTCATCTTTTCAATATTTTAGGTAGTCGTTTCATGCATCTTGAGAATAAAATCAGCACGTGACTTAGCATCATGATGAACTCTCTCGGTAGAAGGCAGAGACAAAAGATCAATCGGAGCATGAGGGTTAAAGCCATATCCTACCTCAAATGGACTTACCTTAGTAGTTGAGTGTTCTGCTCGGTTGTATGCAAACTCAACGTGAGGTAAACATTCTTCCCACATCTTCAAGTTTTTTTTTAAAACAGCATGTAGCATGGTAGACAAAGTACGGTTCACGACCTCTATTTGTCCATCGGTTTGTGGTTGACATGTAGTTGAAAACAATAACTTTGTTCCCAACTTATTCCATAAAGTGCGCCAAAAGTGACTCAAAAATTTTGCATCACGATCTGAAACAATAGTAGAAGGTATACCATGCAAGCGAACAATTTTTTTAAAGAATAGATCAGCAATATGCGTAGCATCATCGGTCTTATGACATGGTATAAAATGTGCCATTTTGAAAAAGCAATCTACTACCACAAAAATACTATCTCTCCCCCTTTTAGTTCTAGGTAATCTCAAAATAAAATCCATAGAAATATTAGCCCAAGGAATAGAAGGGATGGAAAGAGGCATGTACAAACCATGTGAGTTTAGTCGTGACTTAGCTTTTCGACATGTAGTGCAGCGAGCTAGGAACCGTTCGACATCGCGTCTCATCTTTGGCCAAAAGAAATGTGTGGCCAAAACATCCTCCGTCTTCTTCGCTCCAAAGTGTCCCATCAATCCTCCTCCATGCGCCTCCTGTAACAACAAAAGACGAACGAAGCCAACTGGAACGCAAAGACGATTGGCTTTATAGAGAAAGCCATCATTAAGTATAAATTTGTTCCAAGTTTTACCTTCACGACAATGTAACAACACATCTTTAAAATCAGCATCTAACATATATTGTTGCTTAATTGTTTCTAGTCCAAAAATCTGATAATCAAGTTGGGACAGCATAGCATATCGTCTAGACAAAACATCCGCAATCACATTATCCTTCCCTTTCTTATGTTTGATGATGTAAGGAAAGGATAAAATAAATTCAATCCACTTAGCATGTCTACGATTCAAGTTATTTTGGCTACGAATATGCTTAAGTGATTCATGATCGAAATGAATGACAAATTCTTTAGGCCATAAATAATGTTGCCATGTTTCTAAACGTCATACAAGAGCATACAATTCCTTATCTTACGTGGAGTAATTAAGAGTAGGGCTATTCAATTTTTCACTAAAATATGCAACGGGCTTACCTTCTTGCATCAATACACTGCCAATGCCAATGCCACTTGCATCACATTCAAGTTCAAAAGTCTTACTAAAATTTGGAAGTTGGAGCAGTGGTGCATGTGTAAGGTTGTCCTTCAAAGTGGCAAAGGACTCCTCTTGTGTGTGGCTCCAAAGAAATGCAATGCCCTTCTTTGTCAACTCGTTCATTGGAGCAGCAATGGTGCTGAAATTTTGGACGAAGTGGCGATAAAATCCAGCAAGTCCAAAAAAACTCCGCACTTGTGAAACCGTTGTGGGTGTGGGCCAACACTTGATTGCATTTATCTTGGCTTCATCAACTTCAATTCCCTGTGGAGTAACAACATAGCCAAGAAAAGAGACTCGATCCGTGCAAAAGGCGCACTTCTCAAGATGCAAACAAACCTGCATCCCTCAAAGCATTAAAAATAGCATGCAAGTGAGATAAATGTTCGGTCATTGACTTGCTGTAAATCAAGATATTATTAAAATAAACCACCACAAATTTTCCAATAAAAGAACGTAAGACCTCGTTCATCAAACGCATGAAAGTACTAGGTGCATTAGTCAATCTAAAAGGCATTACTAACTACTCATACAATCCAAACTTAGTCTTAAAAGCAGTTTTCCATTCATCATCCAATTTCATTCTTATTTGGTGATATCCACTTCGCAAGTCAATTTTAGAGAAAACAATAGAATCACATAATTCATCAAGCATGTCGTCTAGCCTAAGAATAGGATGGCGACATCTAATGGTGATATTGTTAATGGCACTACAATCAACACACATTCGCCAGAAATCATCTTTCTTTGAAACCAAAAGAACAGAAACAGCACAAGGACTAAGGCTCGCACGTACATACCCACGGTCCAAAAGGTCTTGGACTTGTCGCTGAATTTTCTTAGTCTCCTCAGGGTTGGTTCTGTAGGCGGCGCGGTTTGGTAAGCTCGTTTCAGGAATCAAATCAATCTGGTGCTCAATCCCTCGAGTGGGCGGTCGTCCTAGAGGTATCTCGTGTGGGAAGATGTCATGATACTCCTGCAAAAGGTCAGAAACAGAAGAAGGCAAAGAGGAAGCAAGGTCCTCGAGTGAAAATAACGTATCCTTGCATACCAAAGCATAACATGAAGCATTTTGATCATGGATTTCAGCAAGGTCAAATTTTGTTGCAAGCATTACAGGACTTTTCAATTTTATTGCTTGCTGATTTTCAGGTGTAGGAGGCTGTTATTTCTTCTCATTAGCAATTCTCTCCCTATCAGCTTGCAAAATTTCAGCAAGGGTCAAAGGTAATAAAGTAATTTTCTTTCCTTTATGCATGAAAGTATATTTATTATTTTTACCATAGTGGATAGCATCATTATCATGTTCCTATAGACGACCCAATAATAATGAACAGGCTTGCATAGGTACAACATCACAATCCACAGAATCAACATAGGTGCAAATAGAAAAAGGGACTCGACATGTTTTAGTTATCTTTGCCTTACCGAAGTCGTTTAACCACTGGATATGGTATGGATGTGGATGTGGCCGTGTGGGCAAGTTCAGCTTAGTGGTCAAGCCAGTACTCACTAAGTTGTTGCAGCTCCCGCCATCAATGATCACGCGTGCACGACGGTTCTTGATCACAAAGTAAATCTGAAATAGATTATGGCGTTGAATCTTATCAAGACATATCTGTGCGGAGAATGCTCGTTGGACAATAATGGTCCTGTAGGCTGAAGTATCTTCACCACCAAATACTTAACCATCATCATCGTCAGAAATCTTATCATCGGATTCTTCATCCTCAACATCCGAAGTGCTTACGTATCCTCCATCTTCAGTAGCAATGTATGCCCGCTGGCTTGGGCAATCTCGCTTCATATAACCCATACTATGGCATCTATGGTACTTGATGTTGGAGAAGCGTCCTGTTGAGGCACTGGAGGATGTATTCTTGCTGGGTACCTGCAATGAAGGCCTACTCAAATCTGAGGATTGCACCGAAGGGGTTACTTTTGGTGCTGTGACAGTGTTGGAAGTGGTGGGAGACCTCCTACTCGACGGTGGTGGCGTACGTGCGGTCGACGACGAAGGAAAGGTCAACCGTGGAGTGTATGTACGGCTGCTGTTTTGGAGTTGTTTTCCCTGCAATTCTTTTTCTGCAATCACAACAAGGTGGAACAACTGTTCGAGAGAATTATAGTCTTTATAATCAATTATGTCCTGAATTTCACGATGCAACCCAGCATAAAAATGACAGATAGTTTCCTCAAAGTCCTCTTCTATCCCACAACGCATCATACACTTTTGTAATTCAGCAAGATATTCTTAAACAGATTTATCATTTTATTCTAAACGTTGCAATTTTTTACGCAATTCTCTTTGATAGGATGGGGGAACAAAACGCTTACACATAGCAGCTTTCAATGTATCCCAAGTATCAGGTTGCAACTGTGCTTTGCAAAGATCAGTCCACCATAGTAAAGTAAAATCTCGAAACTTACTAGTAGCTTGTCTAACTCTATGTTGTTCAGAAACTAAGTGAGATGTAAATTTTTGCTCTACAACCATCTCTCAATCAAGATAAACTTCAGCATCATAATTACCAGAAAAGGGTGGGATGGCAAACTTAATCCTAGCGAAAGGTTCATAAGGAGCATGATGATGTCCGTTACCTCTCATACCTTGGAGGTTATAACGTTGATGATGGGGCAGAGGGATTTGTTGTTCTCCATCATTGTCAATGTCATTCTCGGAATGATTCTCGCCATTAACTTCATCTTCCTCTTCCTCTCTCGGTTGTGGTCGTCGTGCCTCAAAGTTTGTCATACGAATTGAGAGACGCTGGAATTCTTGGTTCATTCTCTGGAATTGATCCGTCATCCTCTGTTCGAGCTTAGCAATACTGTCAGCAAGTTGATTTTGACTGACAATATAATTGAAGTCGTTTGGGGTGTTGACAGCATTAGAGATTCACCCTTATCACCTGCAGACTTACCCTTTTCTGCCATGGTTCGGAGATAACAAAGAAGCGAAACAGGATATTATCTCTACACTACGGTGGTGCGGTTTCTGTGGTGGCAGATCTGCAAAGAAAACGACTTACTAAGTTCTTACACGGTTCTTACCAATGCAAGGCAAAGGATTGTCAACTGTTGGCAAGAGATACCAGGGAGTTGTAATTCCACGATTGTAGGGTTAAATGCAGTGGTGACCCGAGGTAGATATGTGGAGCTCAGACGATTGAAATAATGGTTAGTGGCACACAATTCTATGACAGATACCAATGCTGAATAAGTGTTTCAAGATTGTAATTATAATTGCTGGTCTAATCTTATGAAAAATCTAGATGCGAACAATGATAAGAATGCACAAAGATCAGCAACAAATGCGGCTCCAAAAATCAGCTATCAGCACGGTATAGCACAAGACAGTGATGTCACCTGGATGATGTCATTTTTTTAAATTTTCCCTATTTTTGTAATTTTTAGAGATGCAAAATGAGGGGCAACAAGGAGTTTCAGTCCACTCCAATTGGGGATGTGGTCTGTCGAAAATCACAAAGATGTCTGAAATTACACCAAAAATCTTGTAAACTCACAAAGGTCCACTTCAAGAGGGAATTTGGCCTCGAATTTTTTTTGAACCATGACGAAGTAGGGGAGAGCCAAATGCGTCTTTTCGTTTTGAGAATTTGAAAAAAAAAGTCCGATTTCGAGTTCGTATGCAAAAAGATTTCAAATCCAGCAACTAAAATGCAAACAAGGGACACAAACTCAACACAACGGACTCTAAAATAAAATTATGAAAAGGCTAAACATGGCTTGGACAGGGGAAACACCTAACGATCTACTAAATTTTTTTGTTGCGGCTTTCTGTGGATGATAGGATGAATGCAAATTTGACACGAATAGATATGAGCCTGACGGTGTACCTGAAGCTCTGATACCACTTGGTGTTTACGTGGTTCTCGATCTTCCGTCAGGTCGTGATAACTCTCGATTTGGCGAAGATGCGACACACAATCGATCCGGCCTCAAATCAACACGATTCGAACCGCGCAATCGCAGCACCACTTCTCCTCTGGTTATCAACTGTGCGCACACGATTGACCTCGTCAAGAAGGCTAATCCCTGCCTGTGAATCAAAGAACACAAGCAAGAACAAGGAAAAACATAACTCACTTGCTAAATCTGAATTGAATCACGAAGTTAAATAACCAACAAGCCATCAAACGGCGAAACTGTTTAGAAACAGGAGAAAACTAGTCAAAACCAATCTCTAATGACGGCGGCTACTGAATTTATAGTGTTTAGGTCGACCTTTGGGCAAATCCTAATACTAATGGACTTAGAAAGGTACAAGGCCCAAAGGCCAAAAGATAGTGTCGCAACACTCTGACAGTTTCTAGACGTCATCTTGTTTCGAATATTTCCGCTGATTTCGGTCGAATTTAGAGATGAGACTGGTGCCGTTGGAAAGGTTATCTTCTTATATTTCCATCCATATCTAGAACGTCCAAAACGGCTCCTGTACGCGACCTGGGCGTCCGTTTTAGTGTCGACTGCTCTCTAGAACCCGAGGACAACTTGACTTCGAATTGGAATGAATCTCCTCCGGGTTCAACATGTCTTGCTGGTCTAGAGCATCTTGAAGTCCTTCTTCATGCTTCCCTTGATCCTCTCCAAGGTTCCTAATCAAGATAAAATCATTAAATAGCAGTCGATTCTCAAATGAAGAAAGACATGTGTTTAAGAACAAGCTCACCTCAAAATTCAATTGTAGTGCACGAGCTCTTGTGATTGGACCATCTATGGTAGGTGGAAGAGCATCGTGTGTATCTAATGAAGGGATGTCCTCATCACTAGTGTTCCACTACCCTCGAGCCCTGTCGCCGGGGATGTGTATGTTGGGGTGGAGACGGCGGTGCCTCCGACTACTGTCGTCCCGACGGAACAAAGGGTCGAGCCGTCCCCTGGCACGGGGACGAGGGATCCAAGGCAGGGCGCGGTGGAGCCATCGACGTCGGCAGTGCAAGTGTCGCCGCTGACCACGAACACCACTCCAACAGCATTGGTGCCGGCGGCATGGCCTCTTGCTGCTTCCAGGCTATGGGAAGGCATAGGGTGGCCCTGGATTTCAAGGTGGAGGCTAGACCCGGCGCCGTCGACCTCTACCAGTCGCCAGCCGGCGCCTGGTCCCTCGGTCTCCAATGAGGCTGCTTGGGACTCCTGGAGGTTCTTGTACGACCAGGTGTGCTCGGGGGGCGAGTGGGTCTCCTCGGCCCTCACTCACATGCAGAATGCCCGGGAGTGTTTGCAGGAGTTCCAAGAAACCATGGCCGACCTCTACGGAGAGCTCTGCCTGGTAAGTTTAGATGTTTAAGTGTGAGTATTTAGTATGAACCTGGTTTTTTGTCGAAGTGTTGATTCGCGGGCTTTGCAGGGGACCCTCGAGAAGGCCCGTCGGCCTTCACAAAGCTTCGCCTAGACGGAGGTCGAGGCTTTGCGCGGACCCGTGGCGAGCGCGATGAGGCCAAGAAATTGGCCGCCAACCGACTTCTCGACCTAGGAAATGCTGAAAGGCGCGTCGAGAACTCTGAGAAAGAGAGCTAGGAGCTCCAATTGGAGATCACTCGGCTACGCATCGAGAGTAGGAGCCTCGGCGAGGAGGTCGAGATGTTGCGCCAAACCTGCGCGAGTAAGTAACTTTGCAGTTTGTTAGCTAAGAAATAGTTGATCTATTGTTCATCGCTGACATGTTGGACCGCGCAAAACTTCAAGAGGGGGCCGGCCGTAGCGCCCGAGAGATCCGGGAGCTGAAGGACTAGACGTGCTTCGCCGAGGAGGCCAAGGAGGCGGCCGACGGTGCATTGGAGCGGTCGGAGGAGCTGTGCCGCCTTGCCTTGGAAAGCCGTGATACTTCAGAGGCTTGCCTCGACATGCTGGAGGCCGAGGTGAAGAAGTACATGGCAGAGTTGGCGAAGCTGCAGGAGCTGTTGGCTTCGCTTGAAGCATCGACGGCTCAACTCCATTAGGACCTGGCCAACGTGCTGTCGGCCACTGAGGCTGCGCGGAAGAATCATGAGGGTACGTAATGAGTGAACTTGTTAGTTTATTAGGGAGGTCAGCTCCTGAAATGTTGAGGTGCAGGCGTGGCTGCGGAGCTCTGGAGGCTGCTGTCGTTGATCCGGACGCTGGTGCACCAAGTGTTCGACGACACCCGGGACGCGAGCGTTTCGGTGGAGCGGGCGTCTCGTGTGCTGGAGATGCTGTCGAGGCTGATCCGCATAGAGTTGCTCGTCACTTTGCGGGACGTTGCGTTGTTGACATTGGCACATCTTCGGTCCCTCTATCCTGACGCCGACCTCAGACGCATTTTCGAGGGTTTCGCCTTGGGGATGCCGGGTGAGGTGTCGGCGAAGCTCCTTGAGAACTCGAAGCCTCAAGCGCAGGAGATCATGAGCTGCTTCCTCCAGCCAACCCTGATGAAGGAGCGCTTCGGCCACCTGCCTCCCCTTTAGATGTTTCTGCTAGTAGCTTGTAGTGATCTTTGTCTGTAAACTTCACTTGCTTACGAAGTTGTTTATGTTTCTGACTCTTTTTGACATCAAGCGTTTCGCATTTGTTCTTTGCGTTCCATTGAGCGTTGGTCAGGCGACTGGGTCGAGTATAGCTCGTTGGGTCGAGTGTCGGGCTCGATGCAACCGTAGAGCGTTACCTACCCTGGGTCGGACCGTTAGCCGCGAGGATTGCTTTGAACCAAAATGCTCACAGTCTGCGAGAGTCAGGTCGAGTCACTCGTGCGTCGAATCACGAGTCGAGGAGTCGGTCCTCGAGGAAACGTGGCAGGCGTAGAGCCTTAGCGGCAGCAAGGCATAGAGCCTGACGCAAAAAGGGGTCGGACCAGCCATTCCTTTCGCGACTAAGGTGCGGGACTTTAGTTTAGGTTAACGAGGCACAGAGCCTGACGCAAAAAGGGGTCGGCTGGTCCGATCCTTATGTGGGACACCTACGATAGCCCTCGAGCAGAGGAATGTAGGTCAGCCGACTGCACTTCACTACCAAAGACACGGTTAGCGGAGAAAACATAAACGAGACTTATAGAGATTTGAATAACTTTATTATGCGTAAAAACGACGCAAATTTTCATTGTTCCAGGCGTGAACAAGCTCAGCGCCGTCCTCTGTCCCCAGCTTGTAGGTGCCAGGCTTCAGGACTCGCTTGATCACATATGGTCCTTCCCACGGAAGTGACAGCTTGTGGTGGTCCCTCTTGTCTTGCACTCTTTTGAGCAAAAGGTCGCCGACTCCGAGGGCTCGACTCTTGACGCGTCGAGCATGTAGTCGTCGAAAGCTTTGCTAGCACTTGGCGGACCGCAGAATCGCCACATCGCACGCCTCGTCCAACTGGTCCAGGGCGTCCTGCCGCGCCTCCTCCGACCTCTGCTCGTCGTAGGCTCTGACCGTCGGGGAGTCGTAGCCGAGGTCGGTTGGCAGAACAGCTTCGGCCTCGAACGCCATGAAAAAAGGAGTAAATCCTGTGGTTCTGTTGGGGGTAGTTCACAGGCCCCACAACACGGACGGGAGTTCTTTGACCCACCGCCCGACAGATTGCTCGATGCAGTCATAGATCCGAGGCTTCAAATCCCTGGAGCACTATGCCATTGGCACGTTCCACTTGCCCATTAGTCTTCGGGTGAGCGACGGAGGCAAAGTCGAGCCTGATATGGTACTCCTCGCAGAATTCTCGGAAGATGTTTCCGGTGAATTGTGTCCCATTGTCGGTGATGATGGAGTTTGAGACCCCAAAGCGAAAGATGATGTCGCGAATGAACTCGATGGCTCGACCCAAGTTGATGCAAGGGGTTGGCTTTGCTTCGATTCACTTGGTGAACTTATCAACCGCGACGAAGATGTGGGTAAAGCCCCTGGGCGCTTTGCGAAAAGACCCGAGGGCATCGAGCCCCCAGACCGCAAACGGCCAGGTGATCGGGATCGTCTGGAGCTCCTGGGCCGGTAGATGCGTCTGGCGGGCGTAGACCTGGCAGCCTCTGCAGGAGCAGACAAGCTTTTCTGCATCGAAGACTACTGTGGGCCAGTAAAAACCTTGGCGAAAAACTTTGCCAACCAGAGCTCTCGGGGCAGCATGATGCTTGCAAATCTTCGAGTGAATATCGTCAAGAAGGTGTAGACCCTCCGCCTGAGGGATGCAGCGCTGGATGACGCCACTGGGACTGCGCTTGTAGAGCTCGTCGTCGATGATAGTGTAGGCTTTCGGCTGATGCATGACTTCTCGGGCTTCATTGGCATCGGACGGCAAAGTGCCCTCCTGAAGGTATGCATAAATGTCCGGGGACCAATCGGGGATGATGGCCAGGACTTCGGCCCCGAGGGTCGAGGTCTGCTCGTCGACTGCTGCCTCGATGTGAGGATCGGTGGTGTCGTATTTGAGCTTGATGGTCGGCCTAGAGAGGATCGCAAAGAAGATATCGTCAGGAACTGGATCTCTTCCCGAAGCCATCCGTGCGAGGGTGTCGGCTGCCTCATTGTCGCGATGTAGAACGTGATGAAGCTCGAGCCCATCGAACTTGTCTTCGAGCTGGCAAACTTCTTGGCAGTAGGCCTCCATCTTGGGATCTCAGCAGCTCGACACCTTCATGACCTGGTTGATGACGAGCTCGGAGTCGCCCTTGACATAGAGCCGTCGGACTCCGAGCGAGATGGCCATGTGGAGGCCATGCAGCAGAGCTTCGTATTTTGTCGCGTTGCTGGAGGCGGGGAAGTGAATCTGCAGGACGTACCGGAACTTATCTCCCTTGGGAGAGAGGAGAACGACGCCAGCGCCCGAGCCCTTCAACTGGCAGGATCCGTACAAGAACATAGTCCAGTGCTCCGGGTCGACAGAGTCTGATGGTTCTTGTGCCTCGGTCCATTCGGCAACGAAGTCGATGAGGGTCTGAGACTTGATGGCTTGCCGAGGCACGTAGGTGATGTCGTGGCCCATGAGCTCCATAGCCCATGTGACGATGCGCTTGACCACGTCTTTCCCGTTGATGATTTTCTCTAGAGAAACTCATCACCACTCAGATAGAGTGGCTGTCGAAGGAGTGGCGAAGCATACGGCTCGTGATGAGGATCGCATAAAGTAGCTTTTCCACTTGAGTATATCGGGTCTTGGCGTCGGCGAGCACTTCGCTGATGAAGTAGACGGGTTGCTGGACCTTCAAGGCCAGACCCTCCTTTGATCGCTCGATGACAAGTACTGAGCTGACGACCTTGGCGGTGAGGTTAGAACCGGTGAGGAAGACAGCACAATCTTTAGTTGCTCGAAGGCCTCCTAGGCTTCGGTGGTCCAGGTGAAGTGGTCGGACTTCCGAAGAAGTCGATAAAAAGGCATAGCCTTCTCACCCAACCTGGAGATGAAGCGGCTGAAGACCGCCAGGCACCTAGTAAGCTTATGGACACATTTGACGTTGCTGATTGGGCTGAGGTTGCGGATGGCGGCGATCTTCTCGAAATTGGCTTCGATGCCACGTTCGGAGATGATGAACCCGAGGAGCTTGCCGGTGGGGACACCGAAAACACACTTCTCGAGGTTGAGCTTGATGCGGAACTGTCGGAGACTGGGGAAGGTTTCTTTCAGATCTTTGATGAGGTCGGCCGCCTGCCAAGTCTTTATGATGATGTCGTCAACGTAGACCTTCAGGTTCCGACCCAGCGGGTCGTGGAAGCACTTCTGCATGCAGCGCTGATACGTGGCGTCGGCATTCTTGAGGCCGAAGGGCATGGTGACGTAGAATGAGCCAAAGGGTGTGATGAATGATATGGCCGACTGGTCAGAGTCTTGCATGGATATTTGATGGTACCCAGAGTATGCATCAAGGAAACTGAGGGTTTCGCACCCTGCGGTGGAATCGACCACCTGATCTATGCGCGGCAAAAGAAACGGGTCCTTTGGGCATGCTTTGTTGAAACTCATATAATCAACGCACATCCTCTATTTTCCATTTTTCTTTTTAACCATTATAGGGTTGGCCAGCCACTCTAGGTGGTTGACCTTTTTGACGAACTTAGTGTCGAGTAGCTTGGTGATCTCTTCTCCGATGATGCGACGCTTCTCTTCGTCAAAGCGTCGGAGTCGTTGTTTCACCGGTCGGGGGCCGAGAATGATGTTCAGAGAGTGCTCGACAACCTCCCTCGGGATGTCTGGCATATCAGATGGTGCCCAGGCAAAGACGTCCCGATTTTAGCGGAGAAAGTCGATGAGCGTGCTTTCCTATTTGCCGGAGAGCGCGGTCCCGATTCTGATCTTCTTGGAGGTGTCGGAGTCGTCGAGAGTGATCTCCTTGGAGTCATTGGCGGGCTCAAAGGACGTAGAGGATGCAGGCTTGGAGTCAAGAGTCACGGCGAACACCTGGGATTGGCGTATCTCCTCCAGTTGGGCCGATCCCGCGAGGGCGACGGCTAACTCGTAGCTCTCCTGCTCACACGCGAAGGCGTGCTTGAAGCGAGACGCCATAGTGATGACGCCTTAGGCCCCGGAATCTTGAGCTTGAGGTAGACGTAGTTCGGGACCGCCATGAACTTGGCATAGATAGGTCGGTCGAGGATGGCGTGGTAGACACCGGAGAAATGGACCACCTCGAAGGTGAGCTTCTCCATCCTAAGTTGTCGCGGTCACCAAAGGTGATCGGCAATGTGATCTGACCCAGAGGTACTGCGCTGCCCCCGAGAATGACGCCATGAAACGAAACGTTGCTCAGGAGGAGGTCGGACCTCGAGAGCTTCATGGCCTTGAAGGTGTCGATGTAGAGGATATTGAGGGCGTTGCCTCCATCCATGAAGACCTTGGTCAAGCGAGTGGTGCCGAGTATCGGATCGAGCACCAGGGGCAGGCGCCTCGGCTAAGGCACGTGGTCAGGGTGATCGGACCTGTCGAAGGTGATCGAGGCCTCCGACCACTTGAGGTATGAGGGTACAGCAGGGGCGGTCAGGTTGACCTTCTACCACGTCTGCTTTTGATGGCGGTGTGACTTGTACACCACTGACCCACCGATGATCATCAGACAGTCCTTCGGCTCGGGGAAGGCATTCTCGAGGTTCCCTTCCCCCCTCCTTCACCGGAGGGTCGGGTTGCTTTGGCTGAGGGCGAGCGTCGAGGCGGAAGTACCCCCCTTGTAGAAAGCCTTCATGAAGTTGCAGTCCCGCAGAGTGTGCGTCACGGGAGTCGCGTGGTAGGTGCAGATCTTGTCGAACATTTTCTTGAAGTGATTGTCATGGTTGACCGGCTTCTTAGGAGGTCGGGGCGGCCGCTCGGCGATGCCCGTGAACTCCTCATCTTGCCGACGGTTCTTCTACTTCTTCCCGCTCGACCCGCTCCCATCCCGACGGTCGGGTCGCCGGTCGGGGCGGTCATCTTTCTTTCGGTCGGCCTTGGACCTCTCCTTGTCCTTGGCCTGGTCTTGGTTGAAGTTGGCTTGAACAGCCTCCTCTTCGGTGGCGAATGTAGTGGCGATGTCGAGGAGGGTGCGTGTCGTCCGAGAGTTTTTACACCTCAGCTTGTGGACGAGCGCCTTGGATGTCGTGCCGTAGGTGAAGACGTTGATGATGTCGACGTCGCTCACATCGGGCAGCTCATTCCGCTTGCGCGAGAATCGCTGGATGTAGTCGCAGAGGGACTCGCCAGGCTTCTGCTTGCAGTTCTTCAGATCACAAGAGTTACCCGGGCAGGTATAGGTCCTCTGAAAGTTGCCGACGAAGGCATATGAAGATCGGCCCAGTCGTGGATGCTGTCCCTCAGAAAGTGCTCGAGCCACCCTCTGGCCGAATCGACAGGAAGAGTGGCAGGTACTAGATGGCGAAGAGGTCGTCGGCACCACCGGCCCAGCACGCAAGGCAATAGTCCTCGAGCCAGTGGGTAGGATTCGTCTCGCTGGTGTATCGGACGATGTTGGTTGAAGCGCAGAACTTGTCGGAGAAGTCGGCTCTTCGGATGCGGGCCCCGAACGCTCGGGGTCCGACGTCATCGGGGCTAAGGCTCCGAGCATTGTTGTAGCTGCGTCGTCGTCGGCGTCGGTCGGGAGACCGGTCGCGCCCGGAGTTGGAGTAGCGGTCGCTCCTGGCGTACCTTCGTGCCTCGATGGTGTGACGAGCGTCACAGCGTTCCCCTAAGCGGTGGTGTATGTTGCCGACCGGGTGGTCAGGATCTCAAGCTTCAACCCGACCGCGGCGATCGACAGTTGGCCGATAGGAAGTGTGTACCTCAGATTCTAGACGAAGAGAGGGCTCGGGTTGTTGCAACGCGCCATCAAGGTAGACACGGAGACGATCGTAAGTCTCTTTAAGAATGGAATTATCGGGTGTGGGAGATTCATAAAGGACACAAGCCGCTACCGCCAGATTTTCATAAGGCGCGTCAAAGGCAGGCGTACCGCCGTCTATGATCTGCTAATAAGCAGTCCGAGCTAGGGCTCGGGCACCACCGCTCGTCGCAGCGGCACCCTTACCCTTCGGATCGCCCCCAGTCGTAAGTTTGGGCCGGAGTGCATCCTCAACGATGGTGAGAGCATGATGATGCACAGAAGGATTGTCATGTGCAGCCTTGCCAGGGGTTTTGTCCTCTGCAATTTTGGCGTGCAACATGAAACACTCACGAAAAGGGTCGTGGCCCAACACGTCGTGAGGCGAAGAACGAGAAAAACGATGGCGAGGCGAGCAATGTCTTGGTGAGCGTCGCTTTTGCGGGATTTGAAGGTGAAGCTCGCCGCCGTTGTCAGCGACGAAATCCAGGCTTCCGAAGCGGAAGGCCTGGCCAGTAGCAAAAGTGGGTATGATCCACGATCGACCATCACGAGCGATAGCAACCACGAAATTTCCGAAAAACAGTCGAGAGAGAGAGGAATCTCCGACCAAAGCGAAAATCGAAGCCATCAAAACAGCGAATGAAAACGCACCAAAAACCCCTTTCTGGCGCGCCAACTGTCGGTGTTTCGTACACCGACACAGTAAATTTATATGATCAAATAAAGAATCATGCGTTTTCGAGATCGAATGACCTAGTCTATAAGAGAGACTCAAAGGTTAACCTAGTTCGGGCCGCCTTGAGGCGTAATACCCTATGTTTAGGGACGAGAGAGATCGATCATATGAATCTCAAGAACACAGGAATACAATGCCGAAGGGCTTCGGTTTGATCCGAAAGTCCCTAGCTCGCGAGGTAGATGTGATTTACAAAGGTTGTGATGTGTGTCTTTTCTCTACGTATTGCCTTTCTGTTCTAACTTAGCTTACCTCTAAAGCCCCCTGGGTGCCCTTTATATACGGTCAAACCGGGGTTATCTTGATCGGACCATGGTTTAAGCATCTTACCGTCTACGAAAACGGATGACCCCCTAACGGATGGGGTCACGGTCTTCAGTGAGTCATGCTCTCTAGCGTTTGAAGCAGACGATCGACGTCCTCTGTTCGTACTTTTGTTCACTGTGGAGGGACAAAGGTTGTTTTACTGTTTAGCTTTACCGCCCGATGGGTTGCTTCACATCCAGCCAGGCAGTTGTGGAATCTTTTGGAATGCTTATCTTCTCTGCGGAGTTGTTTGTCGTCAAGGATTTTGAATTGGCGTGATGGTTGGTTCCTTTGGCGTACGGGTCCGAGCGTCCTGGTCCCGACTGCTCGGGTCCCCACCGTTCAGATCCCGACCCCTAGGGGTCGGGCGCTTGCCTCGGCTTCGAGCCTCGGCTAGGCTTCTCGACCGCTGGAGCCGGGCTGTCTTTGTGAAGTCTCTGATGAGCCGTTGAAGCATCGTGGGCCGCAAGTGAGCCATGCCGTAGAAGTTGATCCGTAATACTCGGGGTATACTATCCAAACAAGCCCTAATGCCGCCAAATCCTCCCCTTCACGCTTGGCGTGGTCAAGGATAAACCAGGCGCCAGCACCAGCCAGTAGCTAGCCGCCATTCAAAATTCAACCACAGGCCCGCTTCCAACTTCCAAGTCGCGTAGACTGGCCTGGCTCATCTCATCAGCATAACAGCACAGAGAGGCCTTCTAGAATTCTCACAAAAAAAAAAGAAACTGATGCCTTCTAGAAAGCCGGAAGCATGTGCTTTGAATTCCAACGCCGATCAACACCGTCGCCGTCGGTCGCGCGCGGAGCCTCCGTTAGTTCCCAATTCCCGCCCGTTCGGCACGTCGCCGTCCGATCGGTCTCGGACAACCGGCGCTGGCATGAAGTCCTCCTACCTTGATTCAATTCCTCGATGAATTCGTCAGCACGCTTCAGTTTCAGTTCTTCCAAGACCAGTAACTGATGAACTCAGGAGATGGTTTGACCATCTAGAAGCAGGTATACAGATCATTCCGTTTGAAGAATCTGCTCTGCTTTTGTAAGAGGTTAGAACGTGATGCTGAAGTGATGTAGGCTAGCTACTAGAGGGAAGGGATCACGGGGAGAAAAGGGTAAAGTAACCAAAAAGTCTAGCTGGGGTGGTGGTGGTGGTGGAGTTGGGGGAGGAGTGATTACAGCCGTGGAAATTTCCTTGCGGCCTGTAAGATTATTCCAGCAGCAAGTTAAAGTTAATTAAAGCTGTTCTAGAAGGTCAAATGCAAATAAGTACTCCAGGCCAGATGGGTTACCCGTGTTGTACGCAGGCTCGTGTGTTCCAACATGCGGGAGTAGGAGTACCATGTACTAGGAGTATGTGAAGTCAGAGGGTCCTGGTCTCATGGAGGACGGGACGGGGATCGAAGTCGGGGTATGATTGGGGATGATCATGGCGCCGTGAGGAAGCTAGGGGCGTGTGTTCCAGTTCCACCCCGGCTTTGCCAATCTTCAGACACGACTTGCCTTTTTTCGATACTCACATCTTGCTAAGCTTCAGACATCACGAAACAGTTGGCACACAATGGCGCCAACTCGGAACTCAGATACATGCGTGACTTTTTGGCTTAGTTTGGTAGATCGTGGGTTGTTTTTACAACTGATTATCAGAATTTATATCATAATCTCTATCAAACACTTAAAACTCAGAAGTGATTATGTCTATAATTACTTATAATCACTTTCAAATGTAGTTTTTTATCCACTTCTCTCTCACCACCTATAATTTATACTGAATAAACTGTTATGTCAAATAGTTTTGACATTAAAAATAGACTATATGAATAAGCTAAATAAGCAAACATAAATAATTTAAAATATAAATTATTTTTAAAATAATTATAATCCCTATCCGTTAAACGGATGCAAAGGTGTGGTGCAAAGACAAGGAGAAAACGGTGCTAGGATCGCGCTGGTCCGCTTCAATCATTCGCCTGCTCAGGAGCCAATCACGACCTGGTCCTGCATGCATTGCATGCCGTGTCGCATGCAACATGCGTTTCAACTTGAGTCGGGCACCTTCTATTGAGATAGCAGCAACATGGATAAAGGTTCGTTAATAATCACCTTTCATTTTTTATTCATTTTTTAAATTGACGTCGTCATTGACTTTTAACATCAACTTTGATTATTCATCTTATTAAAAATACTTGATAAATATAAAATAATTTGTTATAATTTGATTTATCATTAGAATTATTTGGATTACAATTTCAAATTTTACACATTTAAACAAATTTTTTTAATAAGATAAATAATTAAAGTTGATGTTAAAAATCAACGACGACGTAAATTTAACAACAGTGGGAGTATGTTCTTTCAGTCAAGAATCTTTCTTTTTCAGTCTTTCATTCATGAATCTTTTTTTTCACTCTTTCAGTCATAAATAAGTAGCTAGAAACATCTGCACGAGGGCATGCACCTTTATTTTACTACTCCAACGGTTCTTAAATTATTATCAAAATTAACTTTTAAATATTGTATTTGACTATTTGTTTTATTCCATAATATAATAATATATTTTTATTATCATTTATTTTATTATTAAAGTTGTTTGAATACATTTGCACTAACTTTATAAATATGATGAATGGTTAAATATGACATTAGAAATCAATGTTAACAATTTAAGAGTGCATGGAGTATTATATAGGCTCCGACTAAACTAATACGTTTTCAGGTGGCTTTGCTTGACACATTCCCTCTTTCCATATACGCCATCACGAAAGAAACAATGCAGCCGCCGCGGCGCCTGCAGCCTGCTACCAGTTCTAGTCACTCGTTGTTGCGTTGCATGTCTCCATTCTCTAAAGGCAGCGGTCGGAGCACGCAAGAAACTTCGTTCCAAACACCAGTCTTCCGATCCGATCCAAGGGGTTATAATCTTCTCTGCCCCTGTCAACGGTCAACGTGCCGTGATCGAGCTATGTCTCGCCCGGCAGTTCGTCTCCTCTGGTGCTGGTGCTATGAGATCTCCAGCTCTCTGCACTATATAAACACACACACGCACCTCTCCCGCCGAAGCAACAACCCAAGTGAGCATATAAGTCGCTGGTTACCTCCTCGATCGCCGATCGAGAGGCAGCTAGCCAGCTCGATAGCAAGCAAGGACTCGAACTCGAAGCACCTCCTACATACGCAGACACGCGACGACGATGGCGGCTGGTGAGATCGTGCCGTCGGGCAGCCGTCGCGGCTGGCTGTCATCGGCGGCGTCCATCTCGCGGTCGCTGCGGTCGTCGGCGGACCCGGACGACCCCTTCCGGCGGTCGTCGGCGGCGGGGAGCCGCGCGGACGGCGACGACGAGGAGAACCTGCGCTGGGCGGCGCTGGAGAAGCTGCCGACGTACGACCGCATGCGGCGCGGCATCATCCGCAAGGCGGCGGCCGGCGACGACGACGGCGCCGTGGTCGACGAGGTGGACCTCGCCAAGCTCGACCCGCACGCGGGGCGCCAGCTCATGGAGCGCGTGTTCAGGGCCGTCGAGGACGACAACGAGCGGTTCCTCCGCCGCTTCCGCGACCGCCTCGACCTGTAAGGACTCGTCCATCATATCACGTGTTTTGCAAGCGTGAAACATGTTCGATCAGATCAGCTCGATCAAACGAATAACGGCTCGGCGTGGCGCGTGCTGCAGGGTCGGGATCGAGCTGCCCCAGATCGAGGTCCGGTACGAGCACCTGTCCGTCCAGGCCGACGTGCACGTCGGCAAGCGCGCGCTGCCCACGCTGCTCAACGCCGCGATCAACGTCCTCGAGGTACGTCTGGTTCGCTTCTCCATCTTCCTCCGGTCCGGCGGCCAGGCGCTCCGGCCACCGTCCATGCGGCCCCAGTTGCGTGCAACGTACCAGTATATACTCCATACAAAAAAATTGGCTGGGTTAACGAAACCCAGCCACTGTAGTGGAGCCGAGCTAGCTTGGGCACTGGTGCAAGTCGCGGTCGACGGGTCACGTGTTTCCGAGGTTTTGACTATTCACGGCCGGTCGCTCTCCGCCGATGATGCCGGTCGCGGTCAACCCATGCGCTGGTGGCGTGGTTCGACTATTCCACGGGTCCAGTCACCGTGGCACGAAAGCATTTTATTCGTTGGTAGACTAAAAAATATAACAGTTCGTCCGTTCCGTTGTGGCCTGGGTTTCTAGATGGCGTGGAATATATTCCCGTTCATGCATGCGACCAAGCGCGCTGCTAGTAGTGGGTGCGCTACTTAGTGGCAGACACACGTGCCTGCTTACTTTCTACACACACATGATCCTCTTGACTGACTGCGTGCAAACTTTGTTGCTAATTATGGTCTAGTTTTTCTTGTTTATTCAATTTTTGTAGTTTATTTTTCTGCATATGGCTATAAAATTAAAAAAGCGTTGTCAAACAGAGCCTTAACTGACTACAGCCTCTGATCAAATTTAAAAACCATTCGAAGATTTAAAATTTATGCACCACACCTTGTTGTTGCTATCTCAATTACTAGTACACCCTTCTAAACCCGTGTTAATGTATCTCTCACCTTATTTTCTATGTACATCATTGTCATATTTTCTTAATTCTCATATATAAAGCTAGAATATAATGTAAATATGAACGGAGAGAGGGGAAATATCTTTGTTTACCTTTGGACCGTGTTAGTGTTATGTGTTAACCACGATCCCAGGCGTAATCCAAGTTCGGCCACGTCTCATGAGTGGTTACGGAGGTCGAGTTTGGCCATTCCAACGAACACCCACCGATGTGAGTGACCTCCAACTAGCCCACACGTCGGTGACTACCGTCCGTTTTAAGATAAACTCATTCCCATTCCAACCGGACCTAAAATCAACTTCGCCTGGCAACAAAGTCCAAGCCATACATCGGGCCCCCCTAAATGGGCCGACCTCACAACCAGGCCGGCCCATGACAAACCCTTCTCTGCCCAACGGTCGAAAGCCCAATCCCGCACTCGCCCAGAGCACGAAGCGCAACAGTACCGCAAGCCATGGAATCCGCAGCCGGCGACGGCGGCCACCGGCGGTCGCCTAGCTGCGGCGAGCTCGGCCATCCCCCCCTAGGTGCCTCCCGCTCTCACGCGCCAGTCCGCTTCACCTCCTCTCACGCGTTGTTCTGTTGGGCTTGCCCATTATGCCCGTTCCCTGCCCATTCCTTCCGTGCGGGCTCGCCTCAGGTTCCAAGTTGCCAGACCTCTCCCTTGATCAAATTGGTTAACTTATTCATGGTTTGTCGCAGGGACTCGTCAGCCAATTCGTTTCTTCCAACAAGAGGACCGTCAAGATACTCAAAGATGTCAGTGGCATCATCAAGCCATCGAGGTACATTACATGTCTTCATGGCTTGATCGGTTATGTAGCCATGTATATCTATTACCGCTGATCTAGATTGCTATATAAATTGCAAAATGGTTTTTCTCCGCCTTACATTGCTTGCAATCATGAACCTCAGGTTTCAGTGTTTTTACCTAAATGGGCTGTGGCTTTTTGCATCTGCAGTTGTTTTCAGTTCATTTATATTTAGTTTAATTATGCTTTTGATACCATTTGAAAAATATGAGGGTTTAATCACCCTGTCTCAGATGCTGTACTGAACTTCTGAATTTTTGTTCCTTCAGTACTACAATAGATTATACTGCTTACTCATCAATTTTCACTTGTCATTTTAGCTTTGCTTTTGTGTGGCAGTTTTGTTCAAGCTTTAAAACTATATCTTTACTGATCTCTTCTAAAAGCCATCAAAATAATCGTCTTAATGTTTTTTGTTAGAAAGTAGAACCTATAATGCTGTTCTTTGAACCTTTTTTTTATTCAATTACTATGTCAGGATGACTCTTCTTCTTGGCCCCCCAGCATCTGGGAAAAGCACACTTATGCGAGCACTAACCGGCAAGCCTGATAAGAATCTCAAGGTTGCATATTTGATCACGTATCTTGGTGTAGTTTCTTCTGATTATGTAAGCTTAGTGTATGCCCTGTCACTTATTTGCTGCTACAGGTGTCTGGCAATATCACATACTGCAGCCATAGCTTTTCAGAGTTTTATCCTGAGAGGACTAGTGCATATGTCAGTCAATATGATCTGCATAATGGGGAAATGACTGTAAGAGAGACAATGGATTTCTCAAGACGATGTCTGGGCATTGGTGCTAGATATGATATGCTGTCAGAATTAGCTAGACGTGAAAGAAATGCAGGCATTAAGCCTGACCCTGAGATTGATGCTTTGATGAAGGCAACTGCAGTTGAAGGAAAGGAGACTAATGTCATGACAGATCTTATTCTCAAGGTGAAATCCTGTAACTTTCTGCTAGTTAAAATAATACGCTTTTAAGCCTTCAGCTTCAGTTTGACCATTGTCTACACCAACTATCTATTGAGAAGAAAATCCAGCAATAAGATATTTTTCCTTATTTAGCACATTTTGTCAGAAAAAAATCATTGTTACAGTCTCTCAAAATTGAATCTGACAGTTACCAAAGATTTATCAGTGCTGATTGATTTTATAAATCACCGCAGGTTCTTGGGCTCGATATTTGTGCTGATATTATTGTGGGTGATGAGATGAAAAGAGGCATTTCTGGTGGCCAAAAGAAACGTGTCACAACTGGTATGCCTAGGCATTGAACTCTAAAATAAAATTTTGTAATTTCTTCATGAAATTCTAACTACTCCCTACATCTCAGAATATAACTATCTTTAGGTTTGTTTTAAGTCAAAACTTTTTAACTTTGATTATGAATGTTTTACTTAGGACAAAACTAAAAGTAGGGAGTATCCATTACATCTTAAATAACAGTTGTTATAAATTTAGAGATTCTCTATATGAATCACTATATAGATTACTATCAATTATTTTCTTAAATGACAGACTAACAGATTCCCAAGATTTTTTTTCCTTCTGTCTATTGGTCTATTTAGATTACTTGATCTGTAGCTTAATCACCATTACGTCTTAATATATTGTTTCTTTATGACATTGAGCAAAAGAAATCCTGATGTTAGATTTCTTGGACTTCCATAATTGCTTTGTTGTAGGTGAGATGCTAACTGGACCTGCAAAGGCTCTGTTCATGGATGAAATATCTACTGGGCTTGATAGTTCTAGCACGTTTCAGATTGCAAAATATATTAGACAGACAGTCCATATATTGAATTATACAGTGATGATCTCCCTTCTCCAACCTCCACCTGAGACCTATAATCTATTTGATGATATCATTTTACTATCAGAAGGTCACATAGTCTACCATGGGCCACGAGAGCACATCCTTGAATTCTTTGAGAGCGCTGGCTTCCGTTGCCCTGAACGGAAAGGAGTGGCTGACTTCCTTCAAGAGGTGACATCCAAGAAAGATCAACAGCAGTATTGGTGCCATGATCCGGAACATTACCGTTATGTGTCAGTTCCAGAGTTTGTGCAACATTTCAAGACATTCCATGTTGGCCAGAAGCTCCAGAAAGAGTTGCAAGTTCCTTATGACAAATCGAAAACACATCCTGCTGCGTTGATTACCAAGAAGTATGGGTTATCCAGCTCGGAGTCTCTCAAGGCAGTCTTGGCCAGAGAATGGTTGCTGATGAAGCGCAACTCCTTCCTATACATATTCAAGTCCTTTCAGTTGTTTATACTGGCACTTATTACCATGACAGTGTTTTTCAGAACTAAGATGCCCCACAAATTGTTCTCTGACAGCACCAAATTTACTGGTGCTTTGGCTGCTTCTTTGATTACAATCATGTTCATTGGAATTACTGAGATGAACATGACCATTAAAAAACTACCAGTATTCTATAAACAGAGAGACTACTTGTTCTTTCCAGCATGGACCTTTGGACTTGCAACCATTATCTTAAAGCTTCCATTTTCATTCCTGGACTCATTTATGTGGACATGTGTGACATATTACGTTATGGGTTTTGCGCCTGCTGCTGGAAGGTATCTATTCTATTCTCTTGTTCTCTTAGTTTTTTACACTGTTAGATATTTGTAAGTTATAAAATTATGTTTCAGATTTTAATTGAACAATTCTACTATCTTCTGATCTCAGGTTCTTTAGCCAGTTTCTAGCATACTTTTTAACACACCAGATGGCTGTGGCCATGTTTCGGTTGCTGGGCGCAATTTTGAAGACAATGGTTGTAGCTAACACATTTGGCATATTTTCGATGCTGATTGTTTTCTTGTTCGGAGGATTTGTCATCCCCAGACGTAAGTGTTTCTTCTTCTTAGAATGGTGTCATTGTGGAAAAGTATATTTGATTCCCAAATGCTTATATAGCTACGGAGGAGTTGATAGGAGTTGTGGCTTATTAAACATTCTGCTTTATACCCTCTGATTCCAGGACCTGTGAAGTTCTACTGTTTCTTACCATGCCTCCTGATACTTATGTATGCAGATGACATTAAATCATGGTGGATTTGGGCCTACTGGGCATCTCCCATGATGTACAGCAACAATGCTATTTCAGTCAATGAATTCCTTTCCACTAGATGGACCACTGTAAGTTTTGTGAGCGCAAACATTTTCCTTTTATAAATGTTATATTCTCATTTTTAGGTACAGTTGTCGAAGTAATCAGTGCCCTATGTTAATTTTGAGGAAGTTGATTTTCCTAATTATTTGTAAGTATAGTAATATGTTGAACTAATATTTTAACTGCAGCCATACACTGTTGGGAGCATCGATGCACAGACAATAGGGAAAGCTGTTCTGAAACATAAGGGGTACTTTACTGGTCAATGGGGGTATTGGGTTTCTATTGGAGCCATCATCGGATTTATTATCCTGTTCAACGTTCTCTTCCTTTGCGCTCTTACATTCTTGAGCCGTAAGTTTCTCTTTCCGATGTTGTAGTTTGATGCTAGGTAAAGCACTTAATATTGTTGCTCCTACAGCTGGTGGCAATTCGAGTGGTGTAACTGCTGATGACGATGATGAAAATGAATTAAAAAAAGGTTCAACAACTCAGATGCAGATGTCCCAGATTACCCATGGTATGATAGAAGCAAATGCATCTCATGCATGTTTCTTGATCCTTTTTTTTTCTATATTCAACATATATCTAGCGTCTCATGATCCACTTGGTTTTAGGCTTGGATGGAGCGGCAAACAGGACCCAGACAGGAATGATATTGCCCTTCCAGCCACTTTCACTCTCTTTCAACCACATGAACTACTATGTTGATATGCCTGCTGTAAGTTGATATTCTAATTTTCATTTTACAAGTTATAACAACGTTATGAATGGACACATAGTTGAAGAAAGTTCAAGCAGGGATTCAATTTACTTGCTTCCTCTTTCCAAAAACTGTTTTCATCTTCTCCAGCTGCTACCAGAGTCATTTCGTAGTTATATCGGGAAAACCAGACTAGATATTTACGTTTGATACAAAATCTCTCTTGTAGGCAATGAAGGAACAAGGTTTCACAGAAAGCCGCCTTCAGCTGCTATCTGATATTAGTGGTGCATTCAGACCAGGGGTTCTGACTGCACTGGTTGGTGTCAGTGGGGCTGGCAAGACCACTCTAATGGATGTCCTGGCAGGAAGAAAGACAAGTGGAACCATTGAGGGAGATATCAAGCTTTCTGGTTACCCTAAGAAACAAGAGACTTTTGCTCGCATCAGTGGCTACTGTGAACAAACTGATATCCATTCACCAAATGTTACTGTTTATGAATCTCTCCTTTATTCTGCGTGGTTGCGCCTTTCCTCAGAAGTTGACGAGAATACTAGAAAGGTATGTCCTCTTTTTCTTCTGTATGTGTCTATATTCAATGTGCCTTAGTGCTACTACAGGAATCAGCACTAGCAATTATTGTAGTTGAGTGTCAGAACTCAGCACTAAATATTGTCAATTAACTGACAGCATGCTTATCAATCCAATGTTGTTTTCTTTTGGGCATCAAGAATGTTGAGTATATTGCAATCTTTCTTCAGAAGGTCATCAATTGGTTTTATCTATTTATGTCATTTCTTAAAAGCCTGACCAGCATCATGAATAGCTAGTCACATCGCAAACCAAGCAGTCATCAAGTGCATCCTTGCATTATGATGTTCTGTGATTAGGCTGGAATGGACAAATCAATATGCATATTGATACTACACTATTGTGCTTGCATTACTTGATTTTGTACAAATTTGTGCATGATACTGAAGAAAAGGTTCAGAATTCCATATCTTTGGGGTTGAAAGCACTTGTTGTTCTGATAAAATTAATTTAAATGCAGATGTTTGTGGAGGAAGTGATGGCACTAGTTGAGCTTCATGTATTGCGTGATGCTTTGGTTGGTCTCCCTGGGGTTAGTGGGTTATCAACTGAACAAAGGAAGAGACTCACAATTGCTGTAGAACTTGTAGCAAATCCTTCTATTATATTCATGGATGAGCCAACTTCTGGCCTTGATGCCAGAGCTGCAGCAATTGTCATGCGTACGGTGAGAAATACAGTCAACACAGGTCGAACTGTGGTTTGTACGATCCATCAACCCAGTATTGATATCTTCGAGGCTTTTGATGAGGTCCTTACTCTACTCATGTTTTTAAGCTCAGACATCTCTATTTTGCAAAACTCATTAATAATATACTGAAAAAATTGTCGTGCCTTTTCAGCTTCTATTGCTGAAGCGGGGAGGACGTGTTATATATGCCGGTCAACTTGGTGCCAAATCTCACAAGCTAGTTGAATATTTTGAGGTGAGCTATCTTTGATTATATACTGCTGTTTGCGGTAGTCAGGTTGTAGCATTCCATAGTGCAGCCCGGTGCACGTAACTCCTGCTTGTGCAGGGTCCGGGAAAGGGTCCCGATCACTTTGGACATTTTGTACGCAATCTTTTTCTGCATTTCTACAAGAGGTTGTTTCTAGGACTCGAACCCGTGACCTTATGGCCACAAGGCAACAACTTTACCATTCCATAGCCAGGTTCAAGCATTCCATATAGCTAAAAATTCATCATGGATCAACAACTAGTTTTGACGCATAAACTTCATCTAGATAATTTCAGGAAACAAGATAAACACATTTATGAGTTATACTGAAAATAAAGTTTTGATTTAGTTCTTTTATTGTGCCTACAGTATACAGATCAATTATACTAGCAGTTCATTAGAAGTAGTGACACAAATTGAGGTAACCTCATTTGGCCCTGTTTGGCACACCTAGAACTTGTTAAAAAAGCAACTTATTTTCACAGCTGGTAAAAAGCAGCTAAAAAAATAAGCTGTTGTTTAGTTCATTCTGAGAAGCTGCTGAACTAATAAGCTGTAAAATAAGTTTGCTGTTTGGCACAGCTTCTGCTTATTTCTGTGAATAAGCTGTGCCAAACAGGACTTAACTAGGACTTGAGTCACTTATCATTGCATATGATACATTGATATACTACTGTATATGGAGGTGACCTCAAGTTTAGGTGAGATAACAAAAAGGATACCTGTAATGAAATTCGTCTTCTGCAGGCAATTCCAGGTGTTCCAAAAATTACGGAAGGCTATAACCCAGCAACATGGATGCTGGAAGTCAGCTCTCCTCTAGCTGAAGCTCGCCTGAACGTGGATTTTGCTGAAATATATGCAAATTCTGCTCTTTACCGGTAAATTCTGCTCTTTTGATAATATTAAAACTCTGGTTCTCTGAGTCCTGAAGAAACAAACATCGATATTCATCTTACATATATTTTTATGAATATATTCAGGGGCAATCAAGAACTGATTAATGAATTAAGCATTCCACCGTCAGGCTACCAGGATCTCTCATTTCCTACCAAATATGCCCAAAATTTCCTAAATCAGTTTATGGCTAATGCGTGGAAGCAATTTCGATCTTACTGGAAGAATCCACCCTACAATGCCATGCGCTTTCTTATGACAGCACTCTATGGAGTTGTGTTCGGTACAGTCTTTTGGCGCAAGGGAAAGAATGTGTATGATCCTACCCTATATTTTGATGTTTTTAACGTTCATTACTTCATTTGTTTTAACTTCAACCTATTCGTATAAACAAAACTGCAATCTACTCCCTCCACTTTTAAAATATTGATACCATTGACTTTTAACATCATCTTTGACTATTTGTCTCATTCAAAAAAGAATATAAATATCATATAGTATTTTATTACAGTTTGCTTTATCATTAAGAGTATTTTAAACATGACTTATAAAATTATACATTTGAACAATTTTTTTTAATAAGGCGAATGGTCAAAGATGATGTGGTGTCAATATTTTAAAACCAGAGGGTCACTGTTCGACCCTTCCATGCTAACAATTCTTTGTTTGCCTGGTTTTCTTTTTCCATTTGTACAGAGAAAACCAGGATGATCTGATGATTCTACTTGGAGCTACCTATGCTGCTGTTTTCTTCCTTGGAGCTGCAAATTTGCTCTCATGTCTACCTGTTTTTTCCATCGAACGGACAGTTTTCTACCGTGAAAAGGCAGCAGGGATGTATTCTCCATTGTCCTATGCGTTTGCACTGGTAATTTCTTAATACCTATACTTGTCATTCACCATATGAAGTATGATGATCACGGCTTTCATTAATTTTGTTCCAAACAGAATAACTTGAGCCCATTACAATTGATTTTTTTCTCAATTGTTTTAGAACTGAACTCTTGCATGCACAAATTGTACAAACTGTCTACTCACTGAACTTATTTCCTGATACTGACTGATATGTGCAGATGGTCGTGGAACTTATCTACAACACAGCTCAGGGTATTCTTTATACTCTCCCAATTTATGCCATGATTGGCTATGAGTGGAAAGCAGACAAGTTCTTCTACTTCCTATTCTTTATCTGTATGAACTTCATATACCTCTCAATGTTTGGCGCGATGTTGGTTGCATGCACCCCATCACAAATGCTGGCAAGTATTCTGGTTTCGTTCTCCGTCACTGGTTGGAACATTTTTGCTGGATTCCTTATACCCCGACCGGTAAGCATAACTCCGATCTTACTCCTCGTCATGGACATATCCAGTCCTGCGCTCCTGCTACATGTCTGACAATACTTTCGCTCCTGCAGTCTATTCCTGTCTGGTGGCGATGGTTCTACTGGACGGACCCGATTTCCTGGACCATCTACGGCGTCACTGCATCCCAGTTTGGCGACATGGACCGCAGGGTCAGTGTTCCCAGCAGCACCACTGGCATCCTGGTGAAGGATTTTCTGAAGAACAACCTGGGCTTCAGGCACGATTTCCTTGGCTACCTCGTGCTAGGGCATTTTGGCTTCGTCATCCTGTTCCTCTTTCTCTTCGCCTACGGCACGAAGTCCCTGAACTTCCAGAAACGGTAGGTGACCAGAGTGTATGTGTGATTGCGAGTGTAGAGCATAATTCTGCTATGTATAGTTGTAGCGTCTGGTTGAGTGAACAGAGACTTGTATTTCATATAGGATTATAGAATGTGATTATTCAGTGAAATGGATCGTAGCGTGTTATAATTCAGCTTCTTTTGCTGAAGCTGTAGCGATCCAGCAATACACAAGTTTTTTCTCCTTCCATGTTTTCCCAATTTATGCGGCCCAAATCTACGTTATAATTGAGCATTTGTACTCACATTTTTCTTCTTTTTAAGGTTACTTGGAATAAGCAATAGTGTATCATCCTGGAGAAATTTGAACAGGATGCAACTCCCTCCGTATTGAACAACGACGAACCAAAACAGAACAATATGTACTCCCGTCGTTTCTAACTTCTAACATCAACTTTGTAGTGTCCAATTTGTTCCAGCCATAAAATTCATTGTTCCAATTGTAAAAATTAATTATTCTAGTAATAAAAATAAAATATTCTAAATTTCAGTGGATGCATATATGAGCGCAGTTAAAAAGCAAAGACAAAAAATATAAAAGAATATATAAGGGATAATTGCAAAACTGCTCCTATTTTGACTGTCAATTCTGAAAATGCATCTCTTTTTGAGTTTTTACAAGAATGGACATGTTTTTTAATCTAAAATAATGAGTTGCCCTTATTCCGTTATGTTCTCTTATAGGACACCGAGAAAAGGGTTGAATCGGTGGATATATAGAATTAAATTTGCTACAAAGTTAAACTATGAGACTTAATCACAACAGGACAACTTATAAAATTCTAGTAGATCAAAACCCTTAACAATGCTAATAATAAGTAAAAACAACAAGCAAGTACTAGCACGATAGCCACCAAGAGGAATCACAAAGCAACCTATCAACTTTACTCAACTGATACTCAACAATATGAAATACGAAAAGTAAAGAGAGAGAGCTCAGAGAATACTTAGCGATTTTTCTCAAGATCTCGAAAGGTAGGTGCCTTCTCTTAATCCTCGTTGAACCACTCCCATCGAAGTCTTGTTCCTCCCGTCGTTCCCGAAATGATCTTTGCAACGGTACGCTTCACTCCCGGAGTGAAGCCGCTGGCGGCTCGGCTGTCGCACAAAATATTCAAGTGCTAAAACAAACCTCTAAGGCTCGGATGCTCACTCTTGGTATCCCTGTCGAGCGGAGAACCTGAAATTGCTCACAAACTTGACGTCATCTTTTACAATCTCTTTAGAAACTCGAACACCGACTCTTAGACGGTCTAGGTTGCCAAGACCAAGAGTAATAGGTAAAGATCACTTGTCTTAAGTCTCACAAGCTTTAGAAGTATATGAATGCTCTCTATCGCTCTCTTACTAGCACAAAGATCTCTAATCTTGTCTTGTGCTCTCTTGATAGTGTCTCTTGGCCTCTCACAGGTTTACTCCAGTAATTCAAACCTTAGGCACACAGCAAAACATCCTCCTCCACGGTTTAAATAGGCTTCAAGCTCAAAAACAACCGTTGAAACGTGATGTTATAAAGCTGACTGCTTTTGCCAATCATCGGACTATCCGATGCATACCTTCGCCGGACTGTCCGGTGACCCTCTCTTTTGAACTTTCAGAGACATCTCTTCTGGACTTCAGCTTCTGGCTCAGCGGATTATCCGGTCATTGCACTATCAAACTGTCCGGTGACGTCTTCTCTGTGACTCCATAGAGCCTCTCTCTGCACTAGCTCTTCTAGGCTTACTGGACTATCCGATGACTGCATCTTCTGCTGCCTTCATCTTCAACTTGACTTCAGCTTGGCTTAGCTTGCTTCGCTTTCTCTATTATCTTCAGTGCTTTATGAGTTAATTTAGAGCATTTATATCCTCTGACACTTGTATGACATCATGAGACGAATGACTTGACCTCCTTAATAGTACCGACAATCTTATAGACTCTGTAGCTAGTCTTTAGCATTGGTCCTTCGACGTCTAGAATTTTTTTTTTGAGATCATCCTTTGTTATCCATCAAGAAAACTCACCATGTTATAGAGAATTGCAGAGTAAAACCTACAATTACAACCGTTACTTATGGTATTCATTCAATTATCAAAACTAATTTATACTTTTTAGAGAATTTCAAAGGTCATAAAGTTTATATCTCTAAACGGTGTTAATTCCATAAAAAAATATTCTTCGTAAAACTACTATTTTCCCTATGTACTTACATGTGCCATAAGAAGAATAAAAGATAAGGGTACTTCCATCTTTTCTCCATTCACCAACTGATTTGTTATTTTTTTAATTCTTTAATGAGAATTCACTTAACGATGTTACAAAGCAGAGGCAACCGGAGTATAGAGTTTAAAAAAGAAGTCCATTCTCGTAAAATCCTAAAAATAGATCCATTTTTAGACTTTTACATTCAAAACAAATGCAATTTTGCAATTGCCTCAAAATATAAAAGGAAAAAAGGAAAAAAAAGACAAAAATAAACAGGTGAGCGTGGAAAAAAAATAACTGACCAACCAAGTGCACGCATAAAAACAAAAAAACAGGCAGCACAGCTGGTTAGACAAGCAAGCCACCGAAAAAATGAGGAAAAAAATCCTATTTCAGTCCTTCGACTATTTTAGTTGTGCGGTTTTGGTCACCCAATTACAAAATCAGTTACTCGCGGTTATTTAACTTTCAAACCCGTTTGTTTTTTTTTCCTGGGCGGATTTGTCCTGCAGTTTTCGCTGATGTGGCGGTTTTGTCCGACGTGGCAACGTGACGTGACATTTTTGCTAATGTCGACACAGTCTGATGTTATTCTAAATTAGAAAACAAATACTTAAAACCTTGCAAAAATTTAAATAATTTTACAGGGAACAAATTTTGTTTTAGGACCAATTTAAAATTCGAAACACATTTTATTTTAAAAATTTAGAAATAGAAATAACTATAAAAATAATCTAGACCTTTGAAACCACTGGATAATTTTTTTAATTTATATAATTCTAAGTATTTTCATTGTTTCACATACATTTTCTTTACAAATTTAAAATTTCACATTTTAAATTTGAATTCAAATTTAAAATTCAAACAGGAGCTGAGTCACCTTTATTTTTCAAATTTTATAAAAATAAATTTGTTTTGAATTTGAAAATACAAAACAAAAATTGTTCCTCCGAAAGATTTCTAACGAGCAATAATGATTCTCCAAAAAAAATTTGCCCATTTAAAGGCAAAAAAAATGGGCGGACGGAGGCTCTCCACCCTATGCGGACTGTAAGATCCCCGTGCTTTTCCTGTTCCATCCGCGAGGTATTTGCCTGTCTTCCGTTCCATTCACAACTTATTTCCTTATCAACATGTGCGGAGTGTGCGCCAGTGGCTCAGTGCACGGATGAACTAGGCCGCACGACCCAAAATGGCAGCCCATGTCTCCTAGTCACGGGTCGGCCCATCAAGCCCTCCGGCCCGGAAACGCCACCCGGAGGCAGAAAACCCTAGCCGCCGCCGCAATAAATGCGCACCCGTCTTCTTCCCCGCCGCCGCCGCAACTTCTCTCGCCGGGGCAGGGACTTCCCCTCAGAAGCAGCGAAAATGGTAAGGCTCGCTTCCGTTCCCATCACGTCTCGCTCCTCCCGCTCTCCGCGGCTCGAGGATTGTTCCCCCTGCTTTGCTCAATTGGTGCTTTGGGTTTGCGTCGCCGTCATGGCGAGACGTGGCTGTGAGGTCTCGAGCTGTGAGTACGGGGTACTTCTCCTGATGATGCGAGAGGGGCTAGCGGGTTCGTTCCTTCTCGGAGGCCATGGTCGCTTCTGCGCTTCAGCTGGGCTGTAATTTCGTTGCTAGCTATGATTTACCCGATGCCCAAGACATAGATGAATACAGATTGCTTGTGCGAGTGTTAGTGATCTATGCGTGTAGGGGTAATCACTACTTGCTAGATCTGCTTACTACAGATACTTGGATCACCGATCCAGTAGGGTTGCTTGTCTGCTTACCACGCGTAACAGCTACGTTTGTTACAACTAGCACTACCCTGCGTTGGCTGCTGCTGCGGGATTGGATGGCAACTGTAGGCTCGTTCTACTGATGTGGGTTTCGTCATCCTGTAGCAATTCCAGTGGTTCGATTCACAACATTATTCCTATTCAGACGAGCTGTTGAGCAATAGGCATCTGAGGTTGTTGTTTCATGCTAGGTGTTATTTGGTTGTAGAGTTAAATATAGTTGCCAAGGGCTATTGGTTTTAGAGTCAAATAATTCTTCCTGAGCGCTGGCAGAAATTTGCTGGTCCTTTGTGCTTATAGCATATCCTCTGCATGCAATCTACTGATGTAGTCCATGTAACCGATTAGTGATAGTTACCGTTTAATTGGCATGCCACTTGCATTTCACCATAATTAGTCCTTAATACATTGATAAGCTTGTAATATTTTATCTCAACTGTTGGATATCTTATTTATATAATTCCTGGGTCCTATGATGGCATGGAATCTTTGAGACCTGATCATTCTTATGACGATAACAACAAGCATATCCGCTGAGGACCCTACCAAAGTTTAACTAGTGTTTATGTGATGCATCTACTCAGTTTGTTTGACTGATTAATTGAGCAACTGGGAGAATTCTTTTGTGAAATTCCCAGTGTTGCAGTTGCTAGGACTAGGAGTAGCTGGCCTGTTGCCTCCTCTTCATAAAACCTTTTTCGTAAACCAAGTGTCAATTTTGCTTCTAAAATGTCATGCAGGTGAACGTTCCCAAGACCAAGAAAACCTACTGCAAGAACAAGGAGTGCAGGAAGCACACCCTGCACAAGGTCACTCAATACAAGAAGGGTAAGGATAGCCTGTCTGCCCAGGGAAAGCGCCGTTATGACCGCAAGCAGTCAGGATATGGTGGTCAGACAAAGCCCGTCTTCCACAAGAAGGTAGAGTTGATATGTGATTGTATGATTGAGCTGTGAATGGTCTGTGCTTGTTGAATTTCAAAATGCTGTACACTTTCGTAACATGATGATTCATCCCAATTTCAGGCCAAGACCACCAAGAAGATTGTGCTGAAGCTGCAGTGTCAGAGCTGCAAGCACTACTCCCAGCATGCCATCAAGGTCTACTCTTATTTCTCTTGAGCTGAATTTTCTTTTGAAAGCACATTTTAAACATGTCATCCTTTCTAATTCCAATCTGCAGAGGTGCAAGCATTTTGAGATCGGTGGAGACAAGAAGGGCAAGGGAACATCTCTCTTCTAGGCTGCACATCTCACCTACCTGGGCGCTGAAGTTGTGGGATCTCAATACCTTTTGTCATCCAATGTGTATGTTACTAGGAGTTTTAAAAGCAGACTGTTATGTGTGACGTTTACTTCTGAGAATCGGTTGACTTTTGCCTGAATGAAAGTTTGTACTAGTAGCTGCTATGGCCGATGAATCCATTCTGTGCTTGCTTTTTCGCGGCACCAGACCATGTCGCGGGTGATTTCTTCTCCAAATCTTCATTTTGCGTGCCTATATCTGTTTACAGGAAGATTGGTCGAAGTAGTGAGTTGAGCATTTGGTTTACTGTCGTGTACTGTCTATTAATTCTTTTATTCAGCATAGCGAGTAGCGACCTGAGATGGACCCAATTCGCAGCCCCGTTCCCAATATGAAGCAGCTAGACGCCGCTGCTCCTAGCCCAATGCACTATCCTTCCTGTGAAAAAGGTCTGATCGCCTGCTCGGTGTCCATCCTGGGAGACCAACGTTGCCTGGCTTTCTGATCTTTAGGTAGATGAACAAAAGTAACGTTATTTATAAACAGTGTTGATATTTTAAAATTGGAGGGAGTATTCGAACGTCCAACGTAATTGATCCAAAATCTTCTAAGATTTAACTTAAAAAAAAAAGTGGCTCATGTTCTCTGCCTCTAAAATGTTCCTAAGCGCACAGCGGCACCCGCCACTAATCTCAGCAGTGGGACCGCACGGTTCGCGCATATGATCCTGCAATGCATGGTGTACTTCAACTAGCAAGCACAACTGTTCTTACTGCAACGCAGACTAGTAAAGAAACAAGAGGCAGCGTTTACATGTTATAATAAGCTGCAACCGGCGTCAAAGTAGTGCTGTCGGACCGATCTTCTGTAAAAGCGTGAAAGGAACGTCCGAACTGGAGACCAAATTAGAGCACTGAAAGGTTCGTCTCAGGTCAAGAGCAGAGGGTACATGCTGCCTGCCTGCTAAGCTGGGGAGTCTGCAGACGATGGCGTATCAGTGGCACCAAGCTGAACACCAAAGCCTGCCAAGCTAGGGGGTGGGTGTCTCCGGATCGGCAGCTACGCTCCAACGCTGAACTCATCGCAAAGATCTCAGGCCCCGTCTGAAATTGAACTGATTCTGTGTGTGAAATTCCTGCGTTCAAACGGGACCTCAGTGTGCAAATCGCCCTTCGCCTCCCACATCAGCTCCGTGCTCCCCTGTACCTGTCACCAGCAAGAGGCACAAGGCGACCGGGACATGGGGAAATGCTCTCTTCGTCTTATTTTATATTTTATTTTATAAGTTGTTTTAAAGTTAACTACGGTCATTAAAAAATAAAAAAGTAAAATATTACAAAACAAAGAGAAGAGAGAGAGTGTGTAAATGGATCGTGAAGAGAAAAAATTATCTCAAAAAATAAAAAATAATTTATAATTTTAAAAAGTTTAATAAGTGTAAAATAACTTATAATTTGAAATGGAAAGAGCACGTGGCGACAAATGAGAGAGTAGCTGGCACCGACGCGTTCTGAACCGCGCGTTCCCGGGACCGCAAGAGTTTGAAGGCGACAGAACAGAAGGGTCAAGCAAAACTTGGTAGTAACTTTATTTAGACAGATCCATCTCCCCTCCCCCCTCTCTCTCCCTCTCTGCATCATTGACATAGTCATATCAAGAACAAAAAAAAAAAAGAAGGAATTCCAGAGCATTGCTGGAAGCTAGGCCTATTTTTAGAGAGCATCAACAAGATCTAATGGAGTATTATACAATGGATCTTCCCCTTAGATGTGCTCGAATGTCATGAGTTGCTCCTGTATGTACTACTCGAGCACTGACTTGATTCGCACGGTGCACCGAGACCGTCCGTCTCCATGTTGATCGCCGCCTTACTACTTACTTCGCCTGCAAACGGTGAACTCATTCCGTCAAAATTCAGCGTGGAAATGGGAGTAGCTTGGTACGTATACGCATGATGGATTCGGATGAAACGTGTGAAATTTACGTACCTGGGAGTAGATGAATGTTCCGAGAATGGCGATGGCGGCTCCGAGCGCGTTGATGGGTTGCACCGGCGTCTGGAAGATGATGATGGACGCGACGATGACGGAGATCCGCTTCATGGTGTTGCCGACGCTGAACGTCAGCGGCGAGATCTCGTCCAGCGACATGTACGACACCTGGTTGTAGAGGTGGTAGAACACGCTCTGCGCCGCCACCCACCTGCGTTGAGGAGGTCTTAGCCACACGAATCCGACTGAATTATCGTTGGAGATATCAGCGTTTTCTGCCTGAAGGTTTCAGTCTTTCACACCACAGAATTCATATCTTGCTAGTAACAGTTTCTGTCCCTACACAAAAGTGCTCTTTTGGGGATGTACTCCCAGATTTTAAGATGCTTGTGACTAAAGATACTATGGCACAGATAGGTTCAGTTCATCGAGTGAAAATGCTACGTGAATAGTAAGTGCAAGGAGCGTGTGAGCTCACCAGACGAAGTTGGGACCGATCTCGGCGACGGCCTTCTGCCAGCCTGCAGCCCACACCTTGGGTCCCTCCATGGCGACGGCGAAGGGGAGGAGGATCACCAGCGACAGCATGGACAGGCACGC
>BCLH01001857.1:24568-64576 GCA_001602315.1 Zoysia pacifica | reverse complement strand
ATTAAAATTAATTTATATTTGTAAAAATTATTGATCATGACATATTTGACTAATGCCAGATGTACACTTATTCTGGGACGGAGGGAGTAATTACTAGCACCGTCGGTCCGGCACTAGCGCATAGTTTGGATACCGGTGTCCCCCCCCCCCCCCCCCCCGCGAGACTATGGGTGTAAATAGGTGCGCCTAGCTAGGATTATCCTCCAAACCTCATTAGTTAAAAAAATTGAACTAAGTTTCAAAAACCCTTCATTTTTAGAAACTAGTTCATTTGTTTGAATTAAAGAGGTTTAGAGGGTAACATCAAACATTTAGAGGCATCTGATGTGTTTCATTTGGCATGAATCACATGGCTGAGTGGTGCAGGTGTTTAGGATTAAAATAGGTGAAAAGTTCATTATTCAAGGAAAAAAAATCAGATTACAATTTTTATAACTAGCCTCAAACAACCTGTTTAGTTTTTCTATAAATCAATTTACATAAATTATCTTGATAAAGTAGTTTATACTAAAGGCCTCTTTGGATCTAACCGACTTATTGTTAGTCGAACTAATAATTAGTCAACTAATTATTAGTTCATTGCCTGTTTAAAGGTAGGACTAATAGTTAATCCATCCTCCAATGATATATCTGTTTTGACCTAGACTAACTGTTAGTCTTTACCTCTTTGGATCCATAACTAATTGTTAGATTCCGAGTCTATTTTTTTTATGAAATTCCAAGTTGATTTCTGTGAAAACAATTTGTGGGTATTTTAGACATTTTGTAATACATACGAATTGTTAGTCCTGTGAGGTGATTTTGATGACTGAAAATGATTTTTTTTTATTCTTTAAGATAATCTTTTAAAATCAAAGATAGAGAATCACTTCACAGAATTAAAAGAAGCTATTTTTTTTCACTTCTAGCCACTTAGTTCATTTTAAAGAATCAATTCACAGAATTAAAGAAAAAATACTTCTCTTTAAAAACAACAGCGTTTGACAGAGCTCTTTTGATTCTGACTGAGAATCAAAAGTTGAGAGCTCTGCCAAATGGGGTTTGACCGGATCCAAAGAAGCTCTAAACCACATTGATTCCAAACATACCCGTAAGAACCGAACCTATATATATTATCCAGTTAGGACAATTTTAGTTTTGAAAACGTCTTGTATACACAAACACAATCGTCATACTCCAAGGGACCACTATATCATCGCATCTCGAAAGCACATGCCGACCTTATCGGATCATATCGATCGGCGACGTCCATGTCCGCGGAAGAACAGAAGAGTACAGAAGGTCCTGCAAGCCGGGAGAATTTGGGATGGAGATAGGGTTTGCTTTAAGCGGAGCCGCCATCTTTCCGGAATTGGAGTTGCCGCCCCTGCGTCCGTGCTACGCGAGCCGATGCCCCTTTCCGGATCGAGTCGCCCGTGACGCGCTCGCGTACGCACACGGCACGCCCCAGCTTCCCAACCCGGCCTTTCCTTCTATAAAAGGGGAGGCAGTGCAGAACAAGCTCCATCATCGCAGCAGCAACCAGCAACACATCACCAGCATGAGCTAGCTAGCTCCATAGCTTCTACACCCACTGGTCACTTACCTGCTAGTAGTAGATGGTAGCAGCTGAAGTATTCCTATTGGTTTTCTCTTCAGTAGTTTTGATTCAGTATTTATGTCTCTACTGATTATCAGCATCACTTTATTTGCTATATATATGCCTTCGTCAAAAATGACTACGTTTTGTGCATGGAATGGCATGCAAATGCATGGCTTGGAAGTTGAGAGGAGGCCAGGACTAGGGAGAAGGTTGTTGACAGAAGATAGAGAGCACAGATGGCGAGGTGCACGTACAGGGCAGCACCTCGGCTCCTTTGTGCTCTCTATGCTTCTGTCATCACCTCCAGCTGCTAAACCGCCGCCGACCTTCCTCTTCCTCTTCTTCTGAGCATGCATCATCATCCATCGATGCAATTGCGATCTGACTCGACTTATACCGATACAGTTTTAACAGGTCACATGCTGCAGGGAGCTCGATCTAGTCGGAAGCCGGCCGGAGATAAAGGGCAGTTCTCTATTCGAGGCGCCACGTATGGTTTGGGAACTTGTAAATTGTTTTTTTTTCTATACGTTGTGTAGTAATAGGGGAAAGAGCATGTAGACAAGGTTCTAATTCCTATTTTGGTGCCAGTTCCTACAAATTTCTGGTTCCAAGGCTTCGCTGTACAATAATATACCCCAACACCAGTATATATGTACTACTTAATTATTTCTTTTGGGAAATAAGGGTAAAAAATGGCTATGGAATACTCCTTTCAGTTTTAAATTATTAACATCATTGATTTTTAACATCAATTTTGATCATTATTCTCATTCAAAAAATTTTATTCAAATGTGTAAATTTTTTTATTATTTGATTTATTATTAGTAAAATTTAAATCACAATTAATAATTTTATATATTAAAACAATTTTTTTTAACAAAATAAATTGTCAAAACGAATATTAAAAGTCAACGGTGTCAATAATTTAAAACTGAAGAGATTAGTTCGTAAGTCGCAGATGAACCCAATGTTCATAACATATTCGCCAACTCCTCTAAAAACAGATATACGCCAATTTGTCAATAAAACAAAATTTAACGCCACAACAGGAACAAGAAAAAAAGCTTGATAGCTTTCTCATGATAAGTGCGTCGAGGATCCACTTTTTCTGTACTTGAAATCTTCCTCTGATGGTCATCCATCGGCAGCGATGAAGCTAGCCTCGTGGATCGGCGGTGTCAACACTAATTTTTATTACTCCCTCAGTCTCAAATAAAGTGACATTTTTAACTTTTAGAAACTAATATAAAATTTGTTCAAATTTGAAAAATTATAAGCCATGTTTCGCACACCTTAAATGATAAAGAAAAAATAAAAATATATATGATATTTATTATATTTTTTAATAAGATAAATGATCAAATTTGATATTAAGAGTGAACGGTGACAACAATTTAGAAATGGAGGGAATAACTATTTTCCTGGATTTAGTTTTTTTTTTCACCTTATCAAAAGTTTCTAGGACAGTTCCATGTTCCAAGGTGGCTTCTTGTAACCACTATTCTCAAATGTGATAATAGGAAGTAATTTGTTCTCCTTCAATCTTCTCCTATAAGGCTCCAACGCCCTGATTAATTGGCCCCTAGAGCGCAAGCTTGTCACCAATTCAATTTTCAGGCCATTTTTCCGTTGGATCTTTTGAGAAGCATGATATATTATTTTGGGCTTCCATACACGGTCATGTGGCCATCTTGTTCTCCAGGATTGTGACCTCACTAGTACATTTTAGTTACTTTTCTCAGGTTTGAGCATCGTGAAGAGAACAGAAAAGATTGCTTGAGGACACTGTACGCACTAGTGAAAGAACCAAGGAACGCGATAGCTGAGAGTGCCAGAAATGCTTATGTTAAAGAAAGACTCAAGGCAAATATCCAATTCATAGAACGGTTGAGGAGGAAGACAGAAATTGAGGGTGGCTGAATAAGGGGCATTATGCAGAATATCTTGCTTGCGCTACACCCTTGCTGCGTTTAGTTGTTAATTTGGCTGTGGTGTAGGGTATTTAGCTATTTTTTTTTGTGGACTGTAACACTTCGTGCATTGAATAAAAAAAGCGAGTTGTTCGAATTCAAATTTTCAGAACCGAGCTCAAAAACAATTAAAACGATTCATGTGAATTTCCAAATTTCAAATTTGAATTCAAATTTCAAATGCAAGTTCAAAATTTTTAAAGCAATATTGTGAAATAAAATTCTTGTATTAAAAATATTACAAGGAATTGAATTCTAGGATTTTTTTTGAAATTTTATTCAAAAGGCAAAAGGCCCAAATGATTTTTTCTCCTTTAAATGATTACCTGTTTTCAAAATTTTATAGAATAAAATTTATTTGAAATTTGAACTTGGGCCCAAAATAAAAGTTGTTCCTCTCGAAAGGTTCTACTACCCTGCAAAGCTTCAGTTTTATCAGAGCTCGGGAACTATTGTTTTCGGATCAAAGCAGAATGCTGTGCAGAAAATCGCGAAAATCAGGAAATTGGAAAAAGAACGCGGGTCTCACCTGTCAGTCTCACGCCACCTTTCTCCTACCTCGGCTCTCCTGCACATGCAGAACACGACGCCGTGAGCGTGTCTCCAACCTACTGCTAAGCCTACACTACCTCGGCCAGACCCTCTCCTCCGTGACTCGCTCTCTCTCTCGGTCGAGCTCGGGCGCTCATCCCGCACAGCTGTGGAACCCCACCACCGAGCAATCTCCGGCCAATTCCGTCGCAAAGTTTCGGCGCCCGAACCCCTCTAGCTCCTCACGAATTCAACTCGGCAGCCCTCGCACTACGATACTTCCATTTTAATTTTTCCCCAAAATCGCGCCATTGCCGACCGCCGTTGGGTTCCTTCAAAATCCGACGAAGTCCGGTGAGCTTTCTCCGTTTTCCCGTTCTAATCCGTGCTGATGAGCTTCCGTAGCTTCCTCTGGGGTGTTGAATCGACGTTTAAAGTGGCCAATCGTGCAGGAACCCAAGCCTTCTCCGGCGACCTTCTTCGGCACCATGCGGCCTCACCGTGGGCAGTACAGTCCGGTCTCCCTCGATGACGACAACACCCATGCTGGTGATCTCTCGGCTCTGGTGAAGCTCCTCGTGCAGAACTCGTTGAACCTCGTCAACAGTGTCGAGCTCGCGAGGCCGCTGAACATCGCGCTGCGCTGCCTCTCCGCTGCCAGCCGATTCCGGTGAGCAGCCCTGTCCGAGGGACCCCTCGCGAGGTTCCCCATGTCACGGCCGTAGTTTTACCCTCTGTTCCGGTGCCTCTCGCTGACAGGCATCTCCTTCCGATGAACTCACCGCCACCGCTCGGCGGGCCGGCGCCATGGCGCCTGAAAACGGACCCCCCCCTCCCCGGGATCTTCTGCGGCTTCCGTTAGAAGGACCGGACCCCGTGCGGCATCCCCGTGTTCTAACGTGTGGCCTCGTCTAGTGGGCCGGAAAACCACCGTGGCTCAACACTGTGCTGCGCTGCCCAATTAAGGTGAAAAAGATTTTCTTTTGCGAATTAATTTATTTAATTGTCCAGAAAATGGTTTCAAACATCTAAAATTAGTAGAAAATTCATTCTAATTCATAAAATTATGAAATAAATTTTGTTAGGATCCTATTATCTAGAACTACACTCTGAAGCTAACAAATTTTTATTTCATGCACGAAAATAATTTATTTAAATCAGATCATAAAATAATTCATTAATGCATTATAATTCTTCCTTGGCATTATTAAATTTGGAAAAATAATATTTTTTTGTTTATTTAGTCCAACTTTCTTGTTATGCAAAGTTTCATATTTATTTTCAACAAAAATAATTTTATAAATGATTTATTGTGATTAAATGGTGTTCAATTCATTATAAATTCATTTGATTTCAATAAATTCTGAAAATTTGTCAAAAATTAGTTATAATCTCCCTAGTATTATTGAAAAACTCAAATTATACTTTACTTTTATGAAAACTATTTTAAATGGATTTTATAACTAAAATGTCTGGTCACTTTTATTTTTCAAAAGACTATCATCGCATGTGATTTAAATTCAAGCCTTTGACTTTTACAAATTAGCACAATTCAATTCCTTACCTATCATTTCATGTCTAGGTTCTGAAGTCGCCGAGGAAGAGTTTGACAACATTCCGTTCGTCGAGGAAACTAACTTTGAGCAAAGCCCAGATAAGCTCTGATGCATTAACCATGTTTTAACTGTTTTATATTTTATCACTATATAGTATATAAATTTTGCACTGTGCATTAGGTTCTTAGGAGTTGATTGAAAACATATCTTGCATGATATCACCTTTCCTCAGTTAATAGTATTGGTTCGGATACCTCGATGTAGAGCTAGTCTTGTTACTGCAGTTACGGTAGAAGTCGAGTGATTGACCATTCACTCGCGAGCTATAAGTTGTTACCATGAGTTTGAGGGTGTGACAGAAAATGGTGAGCATGGCTTGATCTATCATAAGAAATGATAAGCTGAGACTAGACAGAGAAGTAGGTTGAAACACGGCATGTATCTATTGCGGATGCATGGCCAATGTGTTGTAGCACTGTCTGTGTCAGTTAAAGACCGTACCGTTGTCGATCCTATTGAGCAAGTTTGAACAGTACTAATTACATATTGGCTATATGTGCCCAGAAAACTGATGTAGCCTAATGTACGTAGTGACTGGATGTAACTGAACCTCTCTTTTAAAGATGATTAGAAGGGAGAGCTTTAGAACGAACCATGGATAGACCCGGTGAGGTTATCACATGGAGGACCACTGCTCAGGAGAGGTGAGCATCGGACCGGTACTATGTATAATCGGTGTGAAAGGTTGCCACGTACGACTTCTTGAAAGTGTGTACGTGTCGTGTAATCAGGTTTCTTCGGCTGGATGTAAATCGATTCGAATCGCTGCCCCTCACAGTAACGAGTACCACTTGTTTCAGTGCGCTACATCGTAGTTAAGAAGTGAAATAATAGTGAAATGAGAAAGTATTTTAGTTTGCTGGTTATGTTTACTATAAATTGTTTGACAACCATAATTGTAGTAGTTGATAGTGCAAAGTAAATTTATTTTCTTTGCAACTAATTTACTGCTAAAGCTTGAAAGTAAGGATCCATTGATAGCGCTGGATTTTGCAAACAGCTATCCCATGTGAGTAGGCCTTGTCATATCTTTTGGAGTCGGCTGTAGTTAGTCATGTTGGCGGGTAAGACTTGCTGAGCATTTGAATGCTCAAGGCGTGGCTCTTTTTGGTTTTGTTTTACAGGTGGCCTCTTTTTTTCTCATCTGGATCAATCGACAGGAGCAACGTTCGAGGGTGGCTACATCCGTTGGGAGCTTTGCTCGCCGCACTGAGCTTCTTGTGTGCCGCTAGAAGATGCATCGTATGGGCTCGATGTCATCTTATGCTTAGTACATAGGAGATCTTAGTAGTCTTTAAATAAGGTGAACGTTTTCGCGCTTATAAAAACTCTGGTTTGTAACTTAAACAACCATTTATATTATATTTTATCGTGCTTGAGTTGTACTGTTGATCCTCGCTTCATCGAGTAACACTCAATAAGATCCTGTGGTCGATAGATCGTGTCTTTTCAGGAACCGTCTATCACATGGACTTGTCGGGATCACGTACCTCGAGTACCCAATAAATCGCGCTCGGGCGCACAAGACCTCAAGACGGGGGTCGGACGACTACGGGTTCCGACCTCCAACGACAATCTACGGCAGTCGCGCCTTAGCCGCGCGGGCACGCGAAGACCCCGGCCTTCGAAGGCCGACCCCCAGGACCGACCCCTGGGGGTAGGTACCGCGTTAGAGTACATTTACTCTGACAGACAACTGCCATCCGTTCTGACGGGACGGGACGAGATTCACCACGGCGACACTCCAGCAAAAAGCTGCGACGGCTGCTGGACAAGACATGACAGCAGTGTAGCCGGCACAGTAGCGCCGGACGAGCATCACAGTACCCGCCGCTGCGCACAACGCGACGAGTCACGACCATGCCTAGACGAAGTGAAATGATGGCGACAATGATGGAAGGACCCACCTGTCGGTAAGACGATAGGATCATATAGGACCCACCACTTGTAACCCCAGCGCCCCCTCCTATATAAAAGGAGACTCAGGGAGCACGAGCATAAGAGACACGACATCACCACGAAGTAACGGTCACAAACATACGAAAGTCAAAACTACAAGCTCTATTAGAGCCCAGGGTCCTTGCATCCTTCCGAGCAAGCACTCTCACTCACCTACATTTCGGATCCTCTCGCGAAGAGAGGATCCTCGCTTTTGTAATATTATCATCGAGATAATCCGCTCTCTGGACGTAGGGTATTACACCGGTTGAGATGGCCCGAACCAGGTAAAAATCTCTCTGAGTCTTATTTAGACTAGGTCACATCGAATCCGAAGGCACACCTTCCCTACAATCGTATATTTACTGTGTCGATAGTCAAAACACCAACAGAACTTACCATGACCATTGTCATTGTGAGCATATTGAACTACTAACTTGTAGTAGATCAGTTTGTTATCGTAAATAACAAAGCGAATAAAGTTCTTGTAGTAGAACTTGCTTTGCGACTCCCTATATTGATGATGTTTGGCTCGAGCTAGTTTGCAGAGTTTGGAAACTTGCAACAGCCGAAGCACGGTAGGTAGCAGGATGTGTCTCTGTCACTCGCTAATAATGTACTTTTGTGTTATGTCTTCAAGTTCTCTGATCTAGTTTATGGAATTAACTGCTACTACTACGTTTGAAGACATCTTGCCACTTCAGGCTCTACACATTCCCTCTTATATCTTCTTTTAAACAAATTCACAACCATACATGGCATCTTCTCTACCCCGGCTTCCGGAACGGTCCCACCAACTTGAGAAGACTTGTGCTTCATGCGTTCTAAATTACAAGGCACTCTAGACTTTTCAACTTTCGCAATTATAAGTTGTTTTCACTTCTCGAGACAATTTTTTTTAATATATCTTCACTGTATCTCTCTCTTTTTTTTTCACAACATCTTATCTTTTTTATTTTTTTTATTTTTTAATTTAAAATTAAAATAACTTATAAAAAGAGACAAAAAGAAAATTATGATATACAAGGAGCCAAGAAAGTTGCGTGGACTGGGTGGAAGCTATCTTGGCTATTGCCACACGGCCTAACGAAGTTTGACCATCTCAGACAGCTGCTGCCAGCAAACATACGATGCATTTTCCAACTATATCAACCCGTGGCTCGTCTTTCGAGGTCAATGCATTATACGTGAGCCCTGGCCGCACGGCATTTTGCCGCCTTTGTTGTGCCTATAAAATGACTGATCACACGACCAAGTCTTGACACGCGGTCCCCCCACCCCACAGCCACACACACACATTTTCACAGTCAGAGCGCGGTAATCCGATCGAGCCACAGGATGGGGGAGACGAAGGCCAAGGCGGGAGCGCTGCTGCTGGCATTCCTCGTTCTCACGAGCTGCTTCGCGGCCTCCTCGTCCTCCTGTACAGGGGCGGAGCCTCATAGAAGTTAAAGTGGGCCTCGGCGCCCTTTGATTTAAAAATTTTCTTTAAGAAATTCTGTAATGGTAAAAGATGTAAACTCAAGATAAAAAACGTGAAAATTAATTAATGACAGCACATAAAAATAATTTACTTTAAGTTTTCTCTTTCATCTCGCTGTTTGTAACTGTTAAATTTTTTTGACTAGAGATTGAAGAAGGGCTACTGCCCCCTCTATTTGTAACAGTCACCCCCCTCCCCCTCTTTGATTCACGCTCCGCCGTTGCTCCTGTAGCACGTCTCTCAGCACTAGCTGTTTCTTAAACTACACGTAACTACTACGTACTGTACTACTAGTAACAAACGATGTCAAGCTAACACGAGGCGTGTAGTCCCGAGGAGGCTGCTGCTGGTGTCGCCGTGGGAAGCTGGCGCTGTCCGGCCGCACAACGGCAGGTGCGGAGCCTCCGAGGGGTTCAAGTTCCCGCGGGGGCCGCCCTCTCTCACGGGTGCAGCAGGTCACCCCGCAGAGTCTAGATTTTCGCGGGGGCCGCCGTCTCTCACGGGTGCAGCAGGTCACCCCGCGAGGTCTAAGTTCCTGCGGGGGCCGCCGTCTCTCACGGGTGCAGATCACAGGGCCACCGCCACGGCCACTGGTGACCAGCCGGCCGGCGGCACCCGGCGGCAACAATTAACTAGAACAAGACAGCAGAGTGCCTGGCCACTCAAATCAAGGCGACACCTTATGCTGCGTGTCACAAGCTAATAATACGTCACATGTAACTTAGTGTTGTTTTGGAGATGCTTTCGTTTGACAATAAATTAAGCATTAATAAAAGTATTATTATTTGAAGTCTTTTGTTTGCTGATCGGCAACTTCGTGACATTTACTCTTTTCAATATTAAAATATTAAAATACCGTTAACTTCTAACAACGAAGAAGTTACAGTGGAAGGCCATAGTGAGGTTATAGAGGAAAAAATAGCTGAGCTCCTGTACTAAGCGGAGCTAGTGTATGTTAAAGTGATAAAACAATCCACTAGCTCCGCCAATGACTTCTAGCGTCATCTTTCATCATTCATCTTATTTAAAAATTTAGTTCAAATGTGTAAAATTATTAGTCATATTTACAATACTATTAATGATAAAAATTATAATAAAAATATATTATATTTATTATATCATAAAATAAGATGAATGGTTAAAAATGATAATAAAGGGCAATAATATTTTAAAATTAAAGAGAGTAATTTGTAAGTAAACGTTTTTAAATGATCCGAACTATGAATGTACGTTTGAAAATTACGGCCTAGCGCAGCGTTTTTTATTTGACTAAATCGTTCCAATGAGTGCTCCCACAGTAAAATACTGTACCACAATAGTCATCAGAACTGAAGCCCCTCCCTGGGCATCAGTTCTAAAATACAAGTATTTTTAGTTTTGGTCAAAGTCAATCAATTTTAACTTTAATCATTAATAATAAAAAAAATTATGAAATTTTATTCCATATAATTATATTACTAGATTTGATTTATTATGAAATAAACTTTTATATTATGTACTTTTTCCGTCTCGTTTTATAAGTTGTTTTGAAGCTAGCCACGAAAATTAAGAAAAATGAATAAGGTGAAATGTTCTTTTAAAAGGAAGAGAAAAGAGATAGAGTGGAGATGTATTAAGAAGAGAAAAATGTGTCTCAGAAAGTAAAAATGACTTATAATTTGAGAAAACTTAAAGAGTTCAAAATAACTTATAATTTGAGACGGAGAGAGTAACTTTTAATATTAATTTTTTTTTAATTTTCTAGATATTGTTAATCAAAATTAAAAAACTTTGACTTTGACAAAACAAAAAATGATTATATTTTGTAACAGAGGTAGTAATTGCTTAGTAGGCGTATAGCTGTCCAGAGCAGCAAAGCAGCAGAGCAGGATTTGTTGGCACTTGAATCTTGCCTTGAACTGGTTGAGCTCACGCACAAATGCACAATGGTGATCTCCGTGATAGCCCCTTGCTGGACATAGATGGCAACCTCCGCGCTGGACCGATCTACAGGCTGTACACTGGAGCAGCTGAAGGTCCTTGCGAATTTTACAAGTTTTTTGGGATAATAGAGCACCACCATGAGCAAAATTATTCCTTTGGCTCCTCACTCAGAACAGGGTGCACTGCAAAAGCAACTTGCTGAAGAAGAGCATAGTCAACGATGCAACCTGTGATCTTTGTAGCTCTGTGATTGAAACAGCTGACCATCTGAGACTCCACTGCCCCTTTGCACGCAGCTTTTGGACAGCTATTGGCTGTAACCTCTCGGTGAACGCCACAGTCGCCAAGCTCTGGGAAATTCCAAAACCATCAGCTCCACCTCCAGTGCTATGTAGCTCTATGTTGCTTGCAACTATGGAAACATCGGTATGATGTGGTCTTCCGCTCGCTCACCCCCTCGATGGATAGGCTCTTGATACAATGCAAAGAAGCGGCAATGCTATGGCGCTGCAGGCTCCCCCCGACAAGACGAATATGTCGTTGATGCTTGGTGCTCTACTTTTTCCCCCATGTAATCCCTTATGAGCACTTTGGTTTTTCATTTTCACCACTAAATGGTTGAACTCTGTAACTTGGCTTGGTAAGCCTTTCCATTTTTAATGGAATTAAGGTGGGGAAATCTCCTCCCCCCGTTATCTAAAAAAAAATCTTAACGTGATGAAAACAATTTAAAACGGATGAAGTAAATTTTAAGAAACTGAGTCCATGCTGAGCTTCAAATAACCGCAAGGCCCCGAAACGTTGACAAACGCAGTGAGGCAACTGCTATCCAGTTGTTCACGTAATTACTCGTACCTACATACTGTAGTTCATTACAAGTCAACCACAACACGTTCAACGTCAATGCACGCCATTCTCAGGATCAAAGGAACCCACTTGGAGTACAACACTACTATTACTATTCCTAATCTAACTACTCTCTCTGTCCTCCTGGGCACACGTGGATTGAAGATAGTAAAAAGTTAGAATGCGTGGAAAATGAGAAGGAGAGAAATAGTGATAGGATATATTGAGAATAAGAAAAGATGTATTAGAAAATGAGAATGACAAGTAAAAAAAATTATGAACTATAAAATAATAAATAATTGAAGATAAAGGGAGTATATTAAACCGCGTGCGGTTTCTCAGCATGTGATTGCCGGAGAATTATCAACCGTTGATCTGTCGATCAATGCTCGATATCATTTCCTCTGGAATCCTCACACGCACGTGAGCTCCGCCCCGTCCATCACCCCACCATGCTTCCACGACATCACCCACAGCCCCGGCCGCCCTGCTCTTCCGCCCACCGCCACAGCCCCGGCCGCCCCGCTCTTCCGCCCACCGCCATAGCCGCTGCCCCGCCCCCAGCCCGGCCGACTTCCGCCCCAATTCTGCTAGAAATGCTTATGTTAAAGAAAGACTAAAGGTAAATATCCAATTCATAGAACGGTTGAAGAGGAAGACAGAAATTGAGGGTGGCTGCATAAGGCGCATTACGCAGAATATCTTGCTTGCGCTACAGTACCCTTGCTGCGTTTAGTTGTTTGGCTGTGGTGTAGGGTATTTAGCTATTTTTTTTTTTGTGAACTTACCATGACCATGTAGATTAGTGTGCATGAGAGCTTACTGAACTACTACTAACTTGTAGTAAATCAGTTTGCTATCCCAAATAACAAAGCGAATAAAGTTCTTGCAGTAGAACTTACTTTGCGACTCCCTATATTAAAGATGTTCGAGTTTGCATAGTATGTACAGTAACTGACAACAATCGAAGCATGGTCAAGGTTTACAAAACCGCTTAAAATTGACTGGTTTTCGCGGTTTTCTGTTAAATCGGTTCGCTTTTACCACACAACTAGTTTTCGTTTTAAAATTTTAAAAAAATTTGAAAGTTTGAAAAAATTCGAAATACAGAAAACTGGTAAAACCGGTGGGTTTCAAATTTTGAAATCTGAAACCGTAAAAACAGAAGAAACCGGCCGGTTTACTGTAGCTTTGTTCAAATTTTGAATTTTCAATTTGAAGCGGTTTTCGACCAGTTTTTTTTTTTGTTTTCACGGTTTTCGTTAAACCAATCACGATCAGTTTTAGCAGTTTAAACAAAATAGTAAACCTGAGCACGGTAGCAGGATGTGTCCCTGTCACTCGCTATTGTACTTTTGTGTTTTGTCTTCAAATTCTCTGATCTAGTTTATGGAATTAACTGCTACTACTACGTTTGAAGACATCTTGCCACTTAATTCAGGCTCGATCTACATATTCCCTATCTTCTTTTAAACTAATTCATAACCATGCATGGCAGCTTATACATCCGGACAAAGGAAAAGTCCGTGAACTGGAGAAGGTGCTACCCGTTCGTGTACGTCCAAAGCTCCCAACAACTTGTGACAGGTCGAGTCAACGAAGACTTGCATGATCTACAACCAGCCAAGAAAGTTGCGTGTACTGGGTGGAAGCAACACGTAGATTATCTTGGCTATTGCCACACGGCCAAACAACGTTGACCATCTCAGACAGCTGCTGCCAGCAAACATACGATGCCAGTTATCCCTTAATTCAGGCTATCCCATATTTCAAACGTCGAGCAAATTACTTATTTCCTCCTATTTTAAGAAGTTATCTTTTATTTATCTCTAAAAGTTACAACTTTTCATATATACTCAAATTCTAAAACTCTATCCCTTTTATCCTATTTTTCATATTTTTGAGTTTGTGGATAATTTTACTCTCAACAAGCTATTCTTTATTTACCCCCAAAATAAATAAATAAAGGAAAAAGTTATTTATGTTTCTTTTCAGAATAATAATTAATCAAAAGTCAAAATAATATGAATAATTTAATAATATAAGAACATAAGTACGCAACAGCATTAATTTTACACATTATAGAAAATAACTTAACGCATTCATAATATAATTCGAAATAATACAATGTAAAGTTAGTGTTGTTGCGTACTTATGTTTTTATATTATTCATATTACTTTTTATTAGTTATTAATCTGAAAAGAAAAATATAAATACATTTTTGTTTAATAATTTAATTTAAGGGTAAATAAGAGATAGGTTGTTGAGGATAAAATTGTTTACAAACACAAAAAGTTTTAGAATTCGAGTATATATGGGGAAGTTAAAATTTTGAGAGACAAATAAAATATAGCTTCTCAAAATAAGTGAAAATAAGTAATTTGCTCGTTTTCCAACTATGTCAACCCGTGGCTCGTCTTTCGAGGTCAATTCATGCATCTTCACACGCTATCCGGTGAGCCCCCACGGCATTTTGCCGCCTTTGTTTTGCCTATAAAATGACTCACACGACCAAGCCGTTGCCGCAGTCAGTCACACACACACGCACTCCCTGCAATCTGCAAGAACACCTGCATCTTCAAAGTCTACGCGCAGTCGTCCGATCGAGCCACAGGATGGCGGAAACGAAGTCCAAGGCGGGAGCTCTGCTGCTGGCGTTGCTCGTCCTCACGAGCTGCTTCGCGACCTCCTCGTCCTCCTGCAGTTCGTCTTCCAGACTTCCACTAGCTGTTAATTCTTACACCACACGTTATTAACTGTAGTAACAAATTACAGTAAATGATGTAAATCTAACACTAAGAGTGCATGATGTATATCTAACACTAAGAGTGCAGTTCCGAGGAGGCTGCTGCGGGTGTCGCCGTTCTACCGGCCGCCGTGCAACGACGAAGGCATCGACCGGCCGCCGAAACGGCGCGGTGGCGTTGGCGGCGACGACGACGGCAGGAGCGGACCGGAGGGATCGAGGATCCCGCGGGCGCCGCCGTCTCCCGCGGGTTGGTACTCCAGGGCCACGGGTGACAGGGCCGCGGCACCCGGCAGCAACAATTAACTAGAACTAGACAGCAGAGTGCTCACTCAAGTCAAGGCGACACTATATTCTACGTGTCACAAGCTACTAATACGTCACATGTAATCACGTGCTGTCCTGGAGATGCTTTCGTTCGATAAATAAAGCACGAAAGAAAGTACTACTGAACTCTTTGATCTGTTGATCGAGCAAACTTGTGATATACTTATCTTGATTTTAAAATATTGAGATACTGTTGACTTTTAACAGTGACGAAACTGATCAAAGCCAGGATGGGCCGCTGAGGGAAAAATAGCTAGCCGAGGTCATGTACTGAGACGAAACTACAATGTACACAAGTGCTAAAACAATCCACCTACCTCCAGTGCGAGTGATTTCTAATATCATCTTTCATCATTCATATTGTTTAAAAATTTAGTTCAAATATGTAAAATTATTAGTCATATTTAAAATACCATTAATGATATAGCAAATTATAATAAAATATATTATAGTTATTATATTTTTAAAATAGATGAATGGTAAAAAATAATGTTAAAAATGAATAATATTTTAAAATCAAAGGGGTATGTATTCAATTATGGATAGCTCATAGCTAGTGACTTATAAGTGAACGTTTTTAAATGATCTGAACTACTCCCTTAATAAGTGACGTTTTTAAGTTTTAAAAATCCTTGTTTGACTATTCATTTTATTAAAAAATTTACAAAAATAAACAAATCAAACTTGAAGTACTTTTAATAATGAATCATTTCACAATAAAATAAATAACTTTTTTACAAATTTTTTGAATAAAATGAATAATCAAAAGGAATGTTTGAAAATCTAAAACAACATACGTTTGGAAATTAAGGTCTAGGACAACGTTTTTTATTTGACAGAACCGTTCCAGTGAGTGTTCCGACAGTAAAACACTGTCCCAATAGTCACCAGAGAACGGAAGCCCCTCGGCATTGTTTGGGTACCCACTAGATCATACAATCTAGTAATCTACTCCAGCTTATTTATATTAATTTAGTAATTGCTTAGCATCCATCTGAGCTGTCCCTGTTGCACATACGTAATTCATCCGTTGTTAAACTGCAGCAGTAGAAAATGAAAATTCTTATCCTGACTAGTCTTCTTGCCCGTGCTAACGCTACGGTATAAAGAAAAAATATTAACACAAAAAATATTAACCTAGAACAAATATTTACTCAACATAATAGGTAATAATATCAAGATATTGACATACAAACACACTATCAGATTCAAGATAGGGAAATATCATACCGGAGAATTTACCCTTTTTTTTTGCCAAAACATTCTAGAGAAAAAGAATAAAGACACAGTCAAGAATGTTTTGTTTTCCACAGCACCATAGATGTTTAAATTCTCACCAGATAACGGCAGTGCACATGCAAATCATATGCTATTGTGTAAAACTATAGAAACAACAAAGAGCATACTATTAGCGAGAATAGATCACAGATGTTGTGTCCATGGCTATGTGCGTATTCATCAAAGCCCATGTATTTTCCATGGGGCAGCAGATGCTTGCTTGTTGGTGTTGTTTTGTAGAAACAATCTATCGTATCGACTTATCGTACACAAGACAGATCCCAGTGAGAAATAATTGCTATGTTGGTCAGTGTCACTGAAATTAGTTGCCCAAGAGGATGTTGTTTCAGATATGATGATGCTGACACGAGGCTCTCATTGTCTGTTGAATCAAACTGGCACCAATGGTCATACCACCATGTAGCGGAATAAGCCTGGGCAGAGTTCAAAAAGTGTGACAAAATTAGAAAATATCAGCACATGCAACAAGATATGGTGCAACACTGAAGAAACAGTCTGTCATTTTGTGGATGAAGCATCTTGCAAATAGTTGACAAGGTGATATTTTCTGTGGGTAGGGAAAGACTACACTCACAGTTCACCTGCAAAATAGCATATGCACTCTGTAAGAACTCAAGGAATAATCTACCAAAGATTAATACTATACATCTTAAGCAAGAAGCTAAATATACACTTCTTATATCTAGCGGTCAGTTCCTAGGTAGATCATATTTCAGATCTTCTTTGCTAGTATGGTATACGTTTGCATCAGTAGCAGGCCTAAAAGAATTTTTCCTTTTGCTATCACATATACTGAATAGAAGTTCAGTGCAGATTTTGTAACAGATGTTGGGGTATCCAATTTTCTTATTGTTCTGCAATGATAAGAGAAAACTCAAAATTCATGTATGTACGATAATTTTATACTCAATAAAATGACCACGAAATAGTTTCACAAACTGGAACTGTGCATAGAAATTTTAGAAAGTCAAACAGCACACCACGTAAAAGCATTTCTGGATGTTGTTCCCAACACTAATTTGCCAATGTTGTTGCTCACAACAAAGTCCATAATAGCTTTTGATACATAAGCGCCATCAAGAATAATTTCCCTGCATTGCAACTATAGATATTAAAGTAAGTCATCAGATAATTAGTGTTAGTTGCTGTATTTTGTTTTTACAATGTCATGGGCCTCAGGAGGCTGGGTCATCATGGCAAACGTGTCTGCCACAGACCAGATTTTGATCATTCAGAAAAAACATATGCTTGGCCATATCGTTTAAGGTCTCCTAGATATTGCGTGTAAACATGCTTCACTTCGAGTGGAAGCTGAAAGAACTCCTAGATGTTGCGTTTTATAGTCGTGATAGTTTCTTCTAGAACAACATGATTTAAAAGCTGCAAATTGCAAAATTTGAACATTAGCCGTCTATGGAGGTGCACAAGAGAATGGGTGTATTCTCCTGAAACTAATGTACAGCAAGTACCAATGCTATTCCCTCTATGTATATGGCTCCCTCAAGTGACGAATTAATTCATATGTAAACATGACCCCCCCCCCCCCCAAAAAAAACATAACGGCATCTTTTTTCACCTCTAATAATATTCTTGAAAAATTCAGAGGCAAAATATAATGTAGGTCGTCAATGTTAAAAAGTAATCTATGGATACAATACTACTAAAAAGCTTGGACACTGCAACGAATCATATGTCTTCTTTTGTTACACGCTCATAGTCAAATTGAAAACAAGATCAGAACTAAGCATATGAGGCAGCCTAGGCGGAGATCCATGTGGGCACCGGAAGGGGTGAGGGTAGGCGCTAATTACCTGAGCGCTGCAGAGGCTACCTGCAGTGTGGGTGGCGCGTTGCACTCGACTGCGCGGGCAGGCAAGGCAGCGTCATGGGCGGGTAAGGGGTGGCGGCGAGGCACCGCAGGAGCTGGTGGTTGCGTGCCGACGGGGCGGGCTGGAGAGGCGGGCGAGGGGGGCGGCGCTGGCCGGAGAGGTGGGGCAGTGTGTTGCGTCGGCGCGGGGCGGGGTGAGCGCGACAGTAGGGTCGTCGGAGCAGGGTGAGCAGGGTGACCGAGGAGGGCGGGAGTAGGGTGGTGCGTCGCCACGGGGAGGGGCGGGGGCCGGCGACGGGGACGCCGAGGAGGGTTGGGGGGCCGCGCGTCGGCAAGGGTAGGAGCGGGCGCGGCGGCCCAGGACGCTGAGTGGGGGCAGGGGTGGGGCCGGCGCTTCGGCACGGCGAGGGGCAGCGGTGCGCAGGGGACGGGAGATCCGGACGTTCTCAGCCGCGAGATTTGAGTGAGCCGTCGGGAGAAGAGATCTCGTCCGTTAATTTTGAAGGAGGGACAACTAAGATTTACCAAAACCGGCCAAACCGGACCGTTTTTCATGGAAACCGGTTAAACCGGTCCGGTGCGGTTTAGCCGGTTGACAGGTTTTCGTTTTCAAATTTTTTGAATTTTGAAATTTTGACGTATTTTGAAATAAAAAATATGTAAAAAAAACTAGACAAAAAATGCAATATTATGGTGGAATTCATTTTTGAAAATATAACAATTTAGGGGTAAAAAAATCACAAAAAATTGAGTAGACAAAATAAAATGGAACATTATCTTCACTTGTAACCTCAGACGCGCCCGTGAGCAACTCGCTTTCCCCATCTGCCTCCACGCCACCGAAAGCCGGATGATAAGGCTGGCTAGCTGAGCTGCAGAAGCCGCTAGCCGCCCACGCGCCATCAGCTCGTCTGCGCGCATGTAAGCGGCCAGTTGGAGCGGTTAATCGGGCGGTATCCCCGGCTAACCGACCGCTTGGGCAAAGCAGCCGACCCAGCTAGCTAGCCGAGCACAGGTAGCGGTTAGCCGCTCGGTTTGAGCGAAAAGCCAACCGATCTGGTCGGTTTTCGTCAGAGAAGTGAGTGCTTGTTTTTCTGCTTTTTTTTTTTTGAAATGTTGGTTCATTTTTATCAAAGTTAAGAACAAACTTTGTCATTTTGATGAATTTGTTGAATATAGTATGGCGGATCAATCGAATTTGGTTTGAGAACACGGAGATAACATGTACCTTGGGTTTTGTTATAAGTATTACAAGAGCGTGAAAAGAGAGGTGGTGTCACGAGATATTTAGTATATCGTAGAAGCAATGTGGTGGGTTATGCTCACGTTCCTTCCGAGATGCGGGACTATTTTCGTCGGTAGCTTGATAGGACCGCCGAGCGGAGAAAGAACCGAGCTAGACAAGCCCTGAGACAGCAGCAGGTTGCAGGTGAAAGCAATGTGAATGTGAAGGATGATGAGGAGCTGCAGACTGCTATGAGGCTATCTATAGAGAAGGAGGAATTTCAGCAGCGACAACATATGTATGGTGGTCAGTTCGAGTAATGTGTTGGTGGTTCCTCGGGTGCAGGTGGTTCCTCTCAAGGTGGTGATGGTTCCTTTAAAGTTAGTGGGGGATTGTTTGTCATGATGAGAAAGCTAATGTCACAGAAGTCAAGTGGTAGGGAAAAGGATCAAACCAAGATAGATACTGATCTATAGACAGCAAAAAGCAAGCCAGTAAAGTCAGTCTTTAAAAAGGCATGATCCAAATTTTTTCACACAAAAGCCATCACTGGTAGGAAGATGGATAATCTGTACTTCATTAGCGCAATCAAAAAGACACAGAGATGAGATATGCTACTTTTATTTGTTTTATTATGTTTACAGTATATTTGCATATATTTATGTCATGATTCGTTATGTTTGCAGATGAAGGCGTTCCTAGCCCATCTGGTACAGAAATAGATGCAACATACCTTGATTAAAACGAAAAAGATATTAAGAAGCAATTCGAGAAATTCAAGCTAGACTAGACCTACGAGAATGAGCTTGATAAATTTTATGATCTATTGTAATGGTGTCATATTTTTTAACAAGTCATATAATGTTACCGGAAACAGTCAGTCAGCAGAGTTCATATTCAAGGTATTTCCATAAGTAACTTGCATGTTATCATTCAATTTATTTGCACCACTGTCATATTAATCGATAGCATGTTCTTATGCAGAAAATCAACAAAGTGTGCATTGATATTGGTCCAGAGCATATTGTCTAGATTATTACTGATAATGGTTTCAACTACAAAAAAGCGTGCAAGCACCTCAAAAACAAGTACAATCATATTATCTGGCAACCGTGTGTTGCACATACAACCAACTTGATACTAAAGACTATTAGTGAGTTTCAAGAACACAAAGCTATGATAGAATTTGCTTGCAGAGTTTCTCGTTGATTATACAATCACAATCAGTTGCACTCTTTGATGATGCATGCTATTGGTGGTGAGTTAGTGAGATGGAATGCAACCTATTTTGACATCAACTATATGTTTCTTAGGAGTATGCATCGTCGGAGAGACAAGTTCATGGCATGGATGTGTTCTCAAATTTTTTTAGAAAGTCGATTTTTCAACACTGATGAGGGAAGATATGCATAGTTATGTCTAGCCAGCATGTCATGATGAGACACAATGAAGTATGTGATTGATGTCGTGCAACCATTATATGCATTACTTTGGTTTTCTGATCAAGATAAGACCTCGAACTTAAGTAAATTTCTTATAAGATATCATATGTAAAAAATTAGTATCAAGCTCTTTTCTACAATGATGACGGAGAGTACGAGAGGTATATGAAGGTTATTAATCATCAGATGCATGATATTTATAATAACACATTTGTAAATCAAGTAAAATGTGTTTACCAACATAACTACTTATGCATGTCATTAATGATTCTTATATATCTAATTATTTTTATATGTGTAGTTGGAGCGTTGAACTCAAATGCACACTATTTATATAGGTTGCATGCAAATATGTTGAATGATATTTGAGACGTATTTTTATATATGGCATCCACCGACATGTGTGTTCAAGCCCTGTAGGAGGCGGAAATTTAAAGAATAAAACAAAGTGCATTCGACATTGAATTGGCCAGCAGAATGGCACTAGATCAGAAAATTTCATCTACTCAATGATGGTTGATGTTTGGTGGTGAGACACCAAATCTTCAGAAGCTTGCCTTATATATAGTATCGCAGTGCTCATCATCTAGTGGATGTGAGCGTAATTAGAGTACATTCGCATTGGTTCACACAAAGATGCGTAACAGACTCTCTCATATCAAATTGTATAAGTTGGTGTATGTCAACTACAATATCAGAATACAGATGTGAGATGCTAGATTCACATATAAACCAGCAGAAGTTGATCTCTTTGATCGTTTTATAAAGCTATCTTTGTATGATTCTTCTAATCCAATTAGAGATTAGATGAAACATAGAAGATCAAATGGTAATCCTCTTTTTAATGAAGAGGACACAGAGAGTAACACTCCTCTGCTATCCTATCTAGTGAGCACTGATGAAGCTAGTATATAGACAGTTGCTATAGTTGTCTCATACTTCAATGATATCTTAATGGACAAAATAAAAAGTGAGTAATACTCACATAGAAAAGAGGAAGCACCAGAGTCAAAGAAAAAAACGAGTGCTAAAAAAAAAGAAGTACGAGCAAAGGCAAAGAAAAAGGTAAAGAGAAAGAAAAAGATAGGGAAGTGGGCAGCGACGATTACACAGATTCTAGAGACGCTAGACAAAGCCTACCTTATCAGAAGTTCAATGACAGCAGCTCTCGGACAGATTCTGAAGACGCACCAGACGATGTGTATGTGGTTCTTGACTCACAGTCACCAGCAACTATTTATTATTTCACAGGTAACCATATCTTCGCATCATATAATCAATTTTAACTCTTTTCTCTTACATTTAACTTCTTTTGGAGGTGAGACAAACTTTAACTATGCTACATAGAATTAAGACCATGGTGCTCCGCAGTCACAAAAAACCACAATGAAGGGTAGGCAGCACCAATATGGTGCTTACTATTTCGAGAACAGACAGTGATACCTTGTACAACTAAGATTTTGATTACTACAATTATCTTATGGGTGATCATAGCACACAACGAACGACCACATGAGTGTACCAATGACAGAATTCAAAATTTTATCACATGTTACACTCACAATGGGAGACAACTTTCACTTGAACGGGTCAAACATGAAATAAATTTAAAGCGAAGTTGCTCGTCACTAGAGAAATTCAAATCATGTCAAGTGATATGTGCGACATAGCTTATTATCTTGATTAGAATACAATTCTAATATAAAATGTGAACTTTGTATATTAATTTTATGTATAAATTTTATGTGTGGACTTTATGTATAGACAGGATGCTGAACCATAATAAGAGATTTGATTTCATCCTTAAGGCCATCCACAAAGCGCATAGTATAATAGAACGGATTGGCATGAGCTTCATATGCAGATAATTGATCAACGAGAGATGAAAACTGCTCAATACTCCGCGACAGCACCAACTTGTTTGATGTGGAACAAGTTGCGAATGAGTGACTCTGCTGCTCTCTCCCGAACCTATCATGAATCAACTGACAAAACCCATGCCAATCGATGCTGTGCAGTTTCCTATCTGCTGACTGCAACCAACGTATGAAGGATCAAGCGGATAAGAAGCATACAGAGCGAAAATTTCAGATCAATGATCTCGTGTATCTGAAGCTCCAGCCTTACGTCCAATCTTCGGTTGCTACACGCGCCAATCAGAAGCTCAGTTTTAAGTTCTTTGGACCATACCGCCTTGTTGCTAAGATTGGGCCAGTCGCTTACAGGTTGCAGTTGCCTCCTACCAGCTCGGTTCGTCCAGTGTTTCACGTGTCTCAGTTGAAAGATTGTGTTCCTCGCGACGCTGCTGTGCTCACTGAATTGCCTGATTCAGAGTGCCCATTCCAGATTCCTCTTCGTGTGCTAGAAAGAAGGATGATTGAGCGTGGTGGTGCTCAGGTGTCCTAGGATAAAGTGTTATGGTCGGACCTGGATTCTACTCTGGCCAGTTGGGAAGACGAAGTCGCACTGAAGCAAAGATTCCCAGGAGCACCTGCTTGGGGACAAGCAGCTTCTGAAGCTGGGGGGGGAATGTCAGCACTACCGTTCCAACGGAAGCTCTAAGCTATGGGACAGCTGCGTCGAAGCAAGCGTGAGAGGCGTGACAACGTCAGGACCATGGGTCCAGAGTGGACTACTAGCTCGTGTCCTTATCTAGCTATTTAGGGAGAGGAGATGTGTTAAGCTGGAGGTAATCAACTATTAACCGAAGACTCCTCTCCTATCTCCTGTGTCTCTCCTCATTCTTAGCCGCGCTGCTCTGTTCTTCCTCTGCGATTCCCTTCTCCTCCCCCAAATCCTCTTCTATCGCTACGGGATCGCTAACACCATGTAAGTGAGCTTCGCCACCGTTTGAGCTTAAAAGCAAAAGAAAGGAGAGAGTTGCTTCCTGAGCTTTTTCATCGCTTTGTCCATGTGAGCCCATGTTCTCCAAACGTCTCCCCCTCGCCCCTGCTGATTCAACCGCTGCTCCAGCTCAAGGGGAGGAGATGGACGAAGGAGGCATGGTGGTGAAGAAAGAAGGAGGCGGCATGAGGGAGGAGGGAGGAGGTAGCGGTGGAGAAGGGAGGGTGTGGACCGTGTGGTGACATGTGTCGAGGAGGGAGGAAATGGCACTGGAAGCGAGCAGGCATGCGGACGGTGGCTGTGGCGCTAGAAGCTAAGCCTCCAAACAAACATCCTTACTTTTCCAAGTACGTGCTTTTCTCATTAAGTTTTTCCAAAACCTGGTCTATGGTAAAAGTCCAACTGCTTAAAACGGTCGGAACAGTCGGTAAAGTACCCAACCCGTTTTTTTTCACATTTCACCTCCGGAACCGAAATAGAAACAGAAAAATTCAAAACAAAAATGAACGAGACAAATACGAAATATCAAAAATAACTAATTCAGACGGGATGTACCGAAATAAATCGGTAATCAGTATTTAACCCAAAACATTAACATAAATAACTCAATGTAATAAAATATTATCATAAAAATAAACATTCAAAATAGATAATTTACATATTCATACAACACGACAACACATTTTAGCTAACACACATGGTAGTAAGTTTAAAAAATTCACGGTATAACAGCACATATAAACATAATAAGTTCAAATTTTTACAACCAAAACAGGATAAAAAAGAGACAAAAATGGGATACCCTAAAAACGGAATGAAAATGGAACAAAAACAGAATGATCCCGAATAAAAAGGAATACCGCAAAATTAAACGGAAAAAGGGTAAACCGTTTCTGGGTAAACCCTTTCTGATCCTGTTTTTGTTTCTTTTCTCATCCTGTTTCCGTCCGTTCTCATTTTTATCTCGCTCGTTTTCATCTGCGCAAAAAATACAAAAATGAAAAGCAAAGGATTTTCTCATCTCATTTTCAACCCTATAAAGTTTCAAGTGTGAGCTGTACATATATACTAAGCTTAAAAAAATTGTGAGGCCCTAAAACATTGACAATCATGTTTGCGTAATGACTGGACAATTTGTTGTAAGTAAACCACAACACATTCGAGGTCAATGCATGACTCCATACTCACGATCCGAAGGGACCCCCACTTACTATAGTATTACTATTTCTAAAACTATAGCGCCAAACATAGTCAAGTGGAATCTTTTTTTTTAATTGTTGTTACCGTTAATTTCTAACATCAATTTTGACTATTTATTTTATTTAAAAATATATTATATAATTTGTTATAATTTACTTTATTACTCCTTTTATTTCATAAAAAGATCATTGACTTTTTATACCTCGAGTTTGACTACTCGTTTTATTAAAAAAATTGTGAAAATATAATTTATTTTATTGTGAATTGTTTTATTTTTAGAAATACTATAAATATGACTTATATTTTTATTTTTACAAAAAAATTGAATAAGACGAGTGGTCAAACATGGTTTTTAAAAATAAAAATGATTTTTTTATGAGACGGATGTAGTATTAAAGTTATTTGAATCACAATTTATAATTTTTTAGATTTAGATTAATTTTTTAAGTAAAACAAATAATCAAAATTAATATTAAAAGTTAACAGCAACAAAATTTGAAAATGAAAAGAGTAAGAAATACTATGTTCAAACCATGCAACTCTGATACATGGTTTAACAACAAACAACATTCCAGCTTGGAAGATTGAAAGACTTCTAAGTATATATGTGTATGCGTGCAACAAATCGGGTGGGCCAATACAACTGTGTCGTGTGAAGTTATTATTAATTTTAATTATTATTGTTGTTGTTTATGTGCCCATGACACGATGAAACGGGCATTTGTTTGTCCTCCCATAAAGAAAATTCCGGAGAAAAAACTCACCTATCGTCTTGGGCCGGGCCGGGCCGGGCCGGGCATTCCTGATCGAAGACGTCCTCACCTGCCCTCTGACCGTCTCCACCTTCCGCAGACCGCGCCGGCGCTTCCCCAACGGCGCCGCCTCTTCCTGGACTGGGCGAGACACGTCTCTGCACCCCCGCGCTAAAGCCCTAAAAACCCTAGCGCTCACGCCGCCGCCGCCACGATGGGCGGAGGGCGAACGCAGGTGAACAAGCCGCACAAGACGCGGTTCGCGTCCAAGGCTTCGCGTCACGCGCACAAAATCGGTACTTCCCTCTCCCCCTCCCCGTCCGCGCCCGTCCCTCCTCCCCTTTTCCGCTGCATCTCGGCGAGCTACTGACGTGAGTGTTCGGTCTGTTTGCACAGATAAGGTCAGGGGCGGGAAGCCGGAGACCAGCCACCGCGCCGCCGTCAAGGGTGCCCGAGCTGCGCGGGTCCAGCGGAGCAAGGCGGTCAGCTTTCAACACCTTGCACACTTGTCGTTCTTTCCCGTTTCCGTAGTGATTTACGACTCCTTTCTTGATTTTCTTCGTTCGGACCTAGTGTACCGTGACTAAACCTTGCTATTTGCGTGTAATGTAATAATCAAATTCAAAGGATCTAAGGTAATAGTAATAGAACAATTCATGAGCTAGATGGACAATTATTTAAGTCTGGGTATCCCTGTGAAACAACCATGTGACATGTAGTTCTCTTCTCACACTTGTTTATGAGTTCTCTCCTGCTGTCTGAAACATTTTACCATGGGTACAGATCCGTGATCAGAAACGTGCTGCTTTGCTAAAGGAGAAACGATCATCTACTGGATCTTCAAGTGCACCACGTGTCATTGTTAGTGTTCTTGGTCCTTTTGTCCTATTCCCTACTTCAATTTCATTTCTGCTGTTCTTGTGGTCAGTCAGCGACTATTCCCTTGAGTAATTGGTGATTGTTACAGGTTCTTGTTGGCCTATCATCATCAGCAAACATCAGATCACTTGCTGAAGATCTGTTGACATTTACAGCGGGAGGTGATGGGAAACCAACATCCTCTACTGTTGCTTCTCCTGCTTATAAACTTCGAACCACGGTAATTTCAAAATGGATATAGTCTATAGCTCTCAGATTTTTGCTGCTGCTAGTTTAAAAATAAGTGTGTTCTGAGACTTTTGGTGCAATGGTGCTTTAATATCTTGTAGCTAATGCATGCATCACTATATGGCTGTATGGTGTACACATTTGAACTATGGATTGGTTACACATTATTTGGCATCTCAGATAGTTATTCATTCTTGGCTTGTTGACCATAATATATTGTCAATTTTTCTGTCCCCGTATTTTTTCAGTCTACATTAGTTAATTTCATGTAGAAGATTATCTTATATTCACTATATTTTGGAAGGTACTCCAAGCACCATATGGTGATCTTACATCATGCATGGAACTCGCAAAGGTGTGCTTTTCCAACCAAATTCAACTTGCAGCTATGCTTTATTATGATTTCTTAACTTCAACGTGGAACTGATAAATGTTATGTTACATAGGTTGCTGATTTGTTAGGATTTGTTCTATCAGCAAATTCACTGTATAGTGATGATTCAGGCAGTCCAATTGATGACTTTGGTTCTCAATGTCTCTCTGTATTTCGGGCCATGGGCTTACCTAGTACAGCTGTTTTCATTCGCGTAAGTTATATCCATGAGTACTTCTCAATTAAGATATTCCTATGATTATCTGTTGGTTTACCTGTTTAGCTCACTAATTCAATCAGGATCTTCCACCGGACAGTAAAAATAGGCAGGAGTTGAAGAAAGCAGCGACTTCTTTACTTTCTGCAGAACTGCCTGAAGACTGCAAGTATTACTTGGCAGACACTAAGGATGATTTGCACAAGGTAAATGTTCTTTTTAGTATTCCTGTTAAATAGAATAACGTTCATCTTACCTTTTTTTTTTTCCTTTCAAATTATCTCTTTTGATCAAAGTTTTTATAATTGTTCAGTTCATGTGGTTTTTCAAGGAGCAGCACTTTTCCTCACCACATTGGAGAACACAGAGACCTTATGTTATGTCTGAAAAGGTTTTAATGGCTTTCGCTTCACTAAATTTCTTTTCTAGAAGAGTTGCCAGTTATATGTTATCCAGATGTAACATTCTATAAGAGGAACTAAATTGGTATCTCTGTGTTGGTGATTCTGTATAATATTATTATTCATTATAACAACAAAGAAGGTTTGGCTACAAATATAAGTGATTTTTCACACTGTATGGTGATGGACTTTGATTTAAAGTTATTCAGCTTCCTTGCGATGCTGGAACTATAGCCTGCACTTGGTCTTTGCTCAATCTTTCGTGCATTTGCACCAACTTGAGCCATCTATAATGACCAAATAATGCTATGTTCAAACTGCGAAATAATGCAAGTTTTCTACCTGTGAAATAAAGCAACTCCCAACACTTACAAAATTTCCTTGTATTTCCGTCTGGTTTTGATACCAAAATATGATGTCTCAGGCCTTGATTAAATCTGATGATAATACGGGACTATGCACACTGCTTGTTTCTGGCTACTTGCGGGCCCACAATCTTTCAGTTAACCAGCTGGTAGGTGATCAATATTTGAATTGTTATAGCCTTTTGTTTATTTCCTTTTCTAATACGATTTCCACTCAAAGGTTCATGTGTCAGGTGCTGGCGATTTCCAGTTAGGCCAAATTGATGTCCTGAAGGACCCATGTCCTGTTAGCGAGCGGAAAAGCTCTGATGTAATGGACACAGAAGATATCGAAGAGCAGGTGCGTTATATAACTGTAGGAAATTAATGAGTCTCTATAGTTAATGAAATCATTCCCAGTGGTGCTATGCTGCGCTTTTTTACATGTTATAAGCTATCACTTTTTCAGGAAGTATATTTTGGTACATTTTTTAACCTCATCTTTTTTGTTGTTCCAGATTGTTAATACTTGTGTTCCAGACCCTTTGAATCAGGAACCCTTACTTGTTGAGAATGCCCCAGATCCTATTGCAGGGGAGCAGGTGACTATTTCCAATTCGTGTTTCATGTTGAAAAAAGAAGACAGAACTTAAGACTTTTAATTGCTGCCTCTGTTTTCTGGATTGCTTCTGAAAAAAAAAAATTATTGAAAGATGATACCTTTTTTTACTTCACTAATTTGGCTTTTACATTGGATGCTTGGTGCCTGAAGTACTGTTCTGTTTTTGAATCTACTGTTGCTTCATGTAGTTTCTTATATTTATGAATTCAAAAAATTGCTTGTTTTGTGTTATTAGTTTTAAAGGTATGGTTATTTCCTAATGGCACATTATCCTAGTAAACGTTTCAGAGGCTTCTGTGTAGGAAACTTTTAGTGCTGTCCTAGTAGTTGAAGCTTTCCTCTTGCTTGAATGGTATGTACTTATATGTATAGTCCCTCCGTCCTGATTTAATTGTTGTTTTGGCTCTGTGCACGGGAGTTAAGAGTTGGAAAAGTGGCATGTGCTGAAAACGAGGAGATAGAAATAAAGATGAATTGGGAAGAGATTTTTTTTTTTTTTGAAACCAAGAAAGTTGTATTTGGAAGTGAGAATTAGAGTTAAACTGGGACAATTGAAAGAAGCTAGAATGACAAGATAAAATGGGATAGGAGTACTATTTTGGACTATAACCTATATTTTTTAGGAATCTTTTAGTGCTTATAATGTGTCCTTTTTGTGAAATGGATCTTTCCATGGGAAAAAGTGTTATGGTTCTCAATCTTCTACCACCATGTATAAATTTACTCTGAATGCAGGACTATTTTCTATTGCCTTATTTTTTCCCACAGAAACAACTGGCATATTTTTATGCACTTGCTCAATTCTTCCATCATTTGTAGATTTCATGAGCTAAACAGATATTCCTCCATGACGTTTGATTAGTTGAGCTCTTTAAGTACCCATTCCTATTTTGAAATATAGTTTGTGAAGGGAAAAAGGAAACTATTTTGATTAAACTCTCTTTTGTTTTAAGTGCTAATTTGTATATTTTAATTTTGGTTAGACTTGGCCAACAGAGGAAGAAATGAAAGAGGCAGAAATAAACAACAAACAGAGAAAATTGGTAAAGAGGAAGCTTCCCCCAGGCACTTCAGATTACCAGGTTTGCAATATTATTGAAGAATCAATACCTTCTGTCTAGATTGGGAATATTTATTAGAATTACAAATAATCTACAAATGCTATTGCCAGGCTACTTGGATTATTGATACAGAAGACGAAGATGGTGACTCTGATAATGACAACCAGACTGGTTATGGAATGGTAATTGATGGGCAAGATCATTCAGACCAAGGAAGTGATGGTTCGGAAATAGATGTGGTGTCTCATTTCACAGGGAAGTTCGATGAAGAAACTGTTGGGGGCTCTGAGATGGCAGTAAGTGTCCTTGCTCTATCTTTATCTGATGGTCTTATTGTTGCAGGCGGCCAAACGGTCCTATATTTGCTGTCAGTGGCACCTTCCACATATATGAATCCTATATTACGAGAAGGGGACTAAAACTTGAAAAAAATTAATCTGGGCGTTGGGTTTTTGTTGTTGTCCCTTGATGGTTTGTGTCCCTTGCTCATGAATTTTAAGTTCAAATTATGGCATTGAAGGAGAGCACTGGGTTTTTCATGATTTGCAGCAGAAAGGTGCCTGACAGTTCAGTAGGTGAGACATGAGGCGCTTGGCCTTGGTGGCAATAACCAACCTTGGGGAGAGAAAGGGGTGCTGTGGCGTCAAAACCATTGCCATGGCCAAAACTAATAGGATTTGTGTGTACTTTATGTACTGTGGTTTTTCTTGATTGTGGTGCCCAAGGATCAACTTATGACTGAAGGGTAAAATAGGATTTAACTGATTCATGCAGAAATTGTTTAGGAGGTAGGGAGTAAATGGACTTTTTCCTTGGGCCTGTTGGGTACCTCTCTCATTTATAGTTAACTGCCCATGCAAGTTATTTTTGAGTGGGTTGATACCAAGCCATCTCAAATTTAAGATATTATTTTTTATTTGCAGGATGATGCAAATTTGACTAGAGAGCAGATAGAGGCAGAGATTAAGAAAATCAAAGAGGCTAATGCTGAAGACGAAGGTATAGATTTTATATATTGTAACATGGTATTTGATGGGTTTATAAAAGGCTCCCGAGCATTTCCATTTGGCTTGTGGTTAACTGTTCTTTGGGTTGCCAATTTGTATGGGGCACAACTTATCAATAAATGCCTAAAATTGAGTAGGAATCTCTTAAAGTAGCATTTTGTCAATTTTTAGTAGTATCAGGTGTTTTGTTTAATATATTATACTAATAAGCTAAGACCTGTATTAATTCCTCAACTTATATAACCAGACACATGAGGTCTGGCAATGAGCCCCTATTGACCCATTCCCGATGGTGGATTCATTACCCATCCTTGGTCAGAACCAGAGGACACAATAACCTCATTTTTTTTTTGTTCAACAATTTGCTTGTTTCACATTAACTCTGCTAAGTTAATGTCTCTAGTTTTTTAAGCTAATGTCTCCGGAGAAAGATTTCTAAGAAACAATATAAATCGTTACTCCTTAGGCTCAATTCCGGTGTGATGAAATTATAACTCCAGCTAAACTTTTTGGCAGTAGTACCTTTACTTTATGATCGACAAAGGACTACCGCATATCCCATATACTACTTCAGAATTGACTACATCATGTCTCATATACTGTTTCAGAATTCCCTGATGAAGTGGAGACACCATTAGATGTCCCAGCAAAAAAACGATTTGCAAAATACAGAGGGCTGAAATCATTTAGGACATCGTCCTGGGATCCTAAGGTGCGTATCATTTAATTATATGTAATCCCTATTGTTTTGATAGCGGTATTAATGTCGCATGACATGGTTGTTTTGCTCCGTCTTGTTGAATATAGGAATCTTTACCACCTGAATATGCAAGAATATTTGCATTTGATAATTTCACACGAACTCAAAAGCATGTCCTTGCTAAAGTTTCTGAGCTAGATAGAGGCACTGAAAATTGTGCTCGAGCTGGATCATATGTGAGGCTTCATGTGAAAAATGTACCTATTGATGTTGCCTCCAAACTTTGTCATCCATCAAGAAGAATACCAGTGGCTGTTTCTGGTCTTCTTCAACATGAGTCAAAAATGTCAGTTCTTCACTTCAGGTACTTATCCTGTACTCACAAAAAAAAGCTTCAATTTGCTTTCAGTATGGCATATCCCAATGGTATGGAATAGTTTGATTTCTATAGCTTAGTAGTTTTTGATACATTTAATTTCATTGAATCTTCGCTGCAACTGCAATAAGTATTATTTCTGACTATTTGGCCATAATGGTGTGTCTTAACATGATTTTATATGTTTTCAACATTTTAATTTAGATGCATTCTGTGTTAGCAACCAATTGAGGATCATATTTGTTTTTTCTATTCTCGATTTTTAGACTACGCCGTATCAGTGTTCTTGGAATTATTGTCAATAGGTTGTGGATGTAATGCTAAAATATTTTTAAGTACAAGCAAATAGATGTCTGAATGGTTCCAGAAGCTTCTTTAATTTGATTGATATCTTGCATGCCATGTAGTTCTCTTAAAAAAACTGATTTATTAATCCTTGTGATTTTGTCCTTACCATTCTTTTTTTTTTCCTGTTTCTTTTTTGTTACAGCATAAAGAAACATGACTCATATGAAGATCCTATCAAATCTAAGGATCATTTAATTTTCAATGTTGGGTTCCGGCAATTTACAGCAAGGTAATTGAAGTTGAACTTATATTTTCCCCTTTATTTGCCTATGCTATTACATCCTAAGTGGTCTCACTGTTGTTTTTATTTTTAGGCCTTTATTTTCGTCTGACAACATCAATTGTAATAAACATAAAATGGAGAGATTTCTACATCATGGACGGTTTTCTGTTGCCTCGGTATACGCTCCAATTTGCTTCCCTCCACTTCCTCTGATTGTCTTGAAAAACAGAGATGGGGAGCAACCTGCCATTGCAGCTGTAGGTTCACTAAAATGTGTGGACCCAGATCGAATTATTCTGAAGAAAATTGTTTTGACTGGGTAAGCTTGGTATCATCTTTACTAGGCAACTAATCCTTCTGAACACCTTTCCTTTGTGTAGAAAGGTTATGTTTTCAACTCATTTACACTTAGTGAAATAATCTGAAGGTTAATGATTCTGCAATGCAATTAAAAACCCTATTTATTGTTATGCTGCTTTGTGATGCTAACAGTATCTAGCGATAAAATAGGATCATCAGCAACTGTAACCCCAGTGTGCTTTCAGGATCAGTCATTTTATTGGCAGCATTGAGCCAAAGCAGATTTGGGATTTGTTTTTCATTTCTTGTTCTTGAATAAAGTTCTTTATATTATTTGAAATTTGAGACAGCAACGATCATTTTTCTGTCTCGTTAATTTTAACATGCATGCCCCACATTCATATTCTCCCTGATGTTTCCAGTTTATTAGTCAAATATACTGACATATTTGGCATATTTTGCAGGTATCCTCAAAGAGTCTCTAAATTGAAAGCAATGGTTCGGTACATGTTCCACAATCCTGATGATGTCAGATGGTTCAAGGCAAGCTGTGCTGCTGTTTCTTGTTGATGTATCCTGGAGTATTTATTTACATTCTATTCTAATGACACGATTATTCTGCAGCCTGTTGAATTGTGGACAAAACATGGACGACGTGGCCGGATCAAGGAGACTGTCGGTACTCATGGTACGTTGAGTAATCCACATTTGACAAGACAAGTTCAGTTGTATATTCTTATTTCAGTGCTTTGCTCACTTACCCGCCTCTTACCACAGGTGCTATGAAATGCATATTCAATAGCAGCATTCAACAACATGATACCGTGTGCATGAGCTTGTACAAACGCGCGTACCCGAAATGGCCCGAACAGCTCTATCAGAACTAAAGGTTGCACACACAGTTACGCGCGTTTGCTTGTACGTGCTAGCAGCATGTTGGTGGCACATCAGCACATGCTTGACGCGGGAAGGGCTGCTCGATGGATGCAAGAAAGGCCGGCTTTGATAGATACCGAATGTTGAGCATGTTCCTGGAGCCTTTTTTTTTTGTTTGTTTGTTTGTTTTTTTTTTTTTTTTTGGTGCAAGCAATTGTGCTAGGAGGGCTAAATTTTGATCGCGTTACTGGAAGATTGTATTTATTTTAGTTGTGAAGTTGAAATTGGGAAACCGATGCAGGCCATGGTGAAAGAACCTGCAAATGCAGTGATCTTTGTATTGTCACCTAAACTACGTTTATGATTGAAGAAAGATCGGCAAAGTTAAACATCTCACAGCTAGTTTGGGTTGACACTCAGAAATTAATCTTACCCCTTATTTGATGAAATCGTTAAAAATTCTATCAAGAAGTATATTTAAAAGCAATTTTTTGATTGCCGCTTATTCAGGCCACTCTGAATTTCTGAACAAGGCGTCATCTGTATTGTAATACTTCTACGAAGGAAACCCTTTCTTCCCACGAAGACTGGGCCCGAGCTCACACGTGGGTCCCTTCCCTGCGCGCTCTCTTCCCTTTGGTGAGCTCTGCTCAGGTCGCTCCCGATCAAATCGATCAGCCACCTTTCGTCTTCCCCTTCGTGAGCAATTTTTTATGCGGGCTGCGGCTGCAACTTGCAGCATTCCAATCCCTCGCTGCACTAAAATACTACTGCCACCTATAGAAATTGCATCCGCATTCTCGCCTTTACCCTCCCGGCTCCTCCGTCAACACCGTCCCCGCAGCGGCCGCCGAAGTTCCGCCGCCACCCGGCCGCGTGGTCCTGCTCGGTACGCCCTCTCCGATCACTTCCACAGTCCACTGTTGCTGCCGGTTCGGTACTGACTGGGTTCCTAGCTGTGGCCGAATTCGTGAGACCGATTCCTGCTCTATTGACGAGGGAGATCTGACCGGCGGGGTCCTTTGGAATGCCGTGGTTCGTGATTCAGCTTCTTGGTGGCAGATCGGTGGCGGTGGTGTCGGGATTTTGGGTTTGGTGGGGTGGTTTGGACCACATGAGTCTTCTACGGTTCTCTCCCCTTGAGGCTTAGTCGCTGTCACTTGTGTAGATTTTCCATTTTTTTTCACCCCTTTGGGTTTAGGTGATATGACAGAGGTAGGATAATGCTTGCCATAGTGTTTGTGGTTTATAAGCCTCAGTTTTCATGGTCAGCCGTCTTTTAGTGAACTCCTTAGTGTTCACATCACACTGGGCCTGTCGTTAATCATGGCAGAGATGTCGACTTTCATATGGTGGCTGCTTCAATCAGTCTTCCCTGGATGCTTATGTGGCTAGGCTTACACTTGATGCTGACACGTTGGAGCTGTACCAAACCTGTGGTTGAATACCCATATTTACTTCTGTTATCTAGCATATATATATTTGGTAATGAATTTATATGCCACAGGCCGATCATCGTTATGAACTAGAGATGGTCAAGTTTTATTTTATCATTGTGTATTCATCACATTATTCATTATTCAATCAGAAAATCATGCACAACTTGCCACCTTTTGTTGTTAAGAATTATTTTTGCGACTCCATCAGTTAGATCAATGAGATCAATCATATGCTCTGCAATTTACTGATAGTGGTCATTTAGTCTATATTGTTGGTCAATTCAACTGTCATGTAAGCTTCTCATGTAGTATATGTTGTTACTTATAATAAGAAACTGTATCTAGCTTTGATGAGCTCCCAAGCTTCGAAAGAGGGTATTGAGCTTACAATAAGGACTCCAGCATTTGGTTACAATTGGAAACAACAGGATTGTAGTCATGAACCACTAATTGCTGCAAGTTGCATCGTGGGAACTAGGTTACCTCCTTCACTTGGCTTTTCCATGTCACAGAGACACAGACTATCAAACTGATAGCTTTGAACAAAAAGGTTAGCTAGTGTCGCTTTGTAACGTAGTTTTCACATGTGTAATAGTAAAGCTTAAATTTGACTTGGAGCAACCAAACTCAAAACCCAGGCATGGCCCATCTTCTCAGAATGGGGTAATTTTACGCTATTCTCAATAGTTTACATTATTCTATTCCAAATCAACTTAATCTTGAAACTCATGTATTATAATATGAGTTCAGGATTCAGGTATTTGTTTATGTGCCCAGTTATTTTTTTTCCATAATCAGTCATATACATTAATTATTGTAGGCATGCAAAATCTATTTCATTACCTGACAGTTCTATTGAACCATCTGCAGGAAAAACGTGCAACACTTATGGGGCATGACCATATGGTTCGCATAAAGGTAACTTGGTCTACCCTTAAGTAGAATAATTTCAGGTAGGATCATAAACACCTGACATTTTCTATGTTTTGTTGTTGGTACAGATGCATATGGCCGAAGATTCTTGTGTTGGTATGTTCTCCATGCCTCAGTGATTCCAATGCCTGTGATTTTATACCAACATCTTTGTAACTGAATTTCAAGAAAATATTTTTCTTCATTTTGTTTTGTGCTTTACTAATTTGATCTGGAATCCACATTGCTGGTGCTTTTGAAAATTTTCATTAGTTATATGGTTTGCAACTTCAAACTAGTCGTGATAAGTTTTTTTTTTCTTGCATTTGTTTCTGTTGGTTGATGGGTACTACCTTCCCTCATGTGTTTTGGATCAAATATATGATGTGATGATGTGATCAATTATATTGAAAAATGAGTTCTTGGTGTTCTGCTGTCAGCTTTTCTTTGAATACATTTTTTGTTTCATATTTTATTTTATCTTATATTTTTCTAATTTAGTCGTTCCACCAAAACAGAAAGAAAATGTTGCCAGGAACCTGGGTGCAATGAGGTTGTTGACGGAAGGGTTATGTACTGCAAAATTCACAGCGGAGGGCTGTCACGCCAACAGTTTATTCACCTTCAGAGTGGACAGGAAAGTTCAGGTTTTCTCATGGCCCCTGTTAAAGGTAACCAGTTTAATGACACTGTTTCCAGTACAGTGACATGCACTGAGCAAGAGCCACAGGTCAAGTATGAAGGGGATGATCGATTCAAACTGAAGGATAGTTCTGGGAACACTCAGGGTGAGACTGTGCAATATGTCTTCTGTGGGGCAGGCATGCCATGCAAGCATGATAACTGCAGCAGGCAGGCACAAGAGAATGCAGTCTACTGTAAGTTACACAGTGGTGTTAGCAAGGGCTGCATGGTGCGGGGTTGTACGAGAGGTGCACATGGAGGCACGCCTTTATGCATTGGCCATGGTGGAGGGAAGCGTTGCATTATCCCTGGATGCCCAAATGCAGCATGTGGCCAAGGGCGTAGCGACTGCTGTGTGAGGCATGGCGGCGGCAAGAGATGCAAATTTGATGGGTGTGCAAAGGGTGCACAAGGGAACACTGATTACTGCATCAGGCATGGTGGGGGAAGGCGGTGCAAATACGAAGGGTGTACAAAGAGTGCACAAGGACGGACAGTTTTTTGTATTAGGCATGGTGGGGGCAGTCGGTGCAAGTTCCAAGGATGTGGTACGAGTGCAAAATGGGGGACAGATTTCTGCTCTGTCCACAGGAAGAGTTTGTTGGGTGGTGATAACTCTATTCCTGAAGCTTTGCCTGCTTCTTCAGAAAAGAAACGCCGAGCCAAGAAACCCAAAAAGGCAGCTCAGCCATCCGCTGCTGTTTCCCAGGAGAATGTCACCACTGCAGCTACTGGTGGAAGCAGCACAGAACAAATGGGTGTTCTTCGAATAGCAACCGGGATTCCCAACCATGACATGCTAACCAAGGGTGTAACATTGACGGGGCAAGTCGCAATAGCACCCCCACAGATAGTTGCACCACTGTCCATGAAATCACCAACACCACCTGGAACAGTGGTTTCAGCAGAGACGCAGGCAGGAGCAAGCAAGGCGGTGTTGGGTCTGTAGAAAAACGTTGGTGGTGCATAGAGATGTTTGCAGATGCCTTGCTAAACTAGTCCTCTGATTATTGTTTCCGACTGTAAAATGTCAAAAAGTTAGGAGAGTTGTTCATATTAACTGGTTCTCACCATCAACTGACTTTAGTCTTGTATTGTGTTTCTCCTTTGTGCTGTGAATCTTAGATGTTCTCGTGTGCCTCGTAGCATGGAAACCGTCAGTGGACTACTTGGAACTGTGGACAATATGCATGAAAGCTGCGTAAAGGCCAAATTTATGTTGGGAAAGTCGTTTAGGTGTTGAGCAATTTTCACCTGATGCTTGTGCCTATGTGCCTAAAATCTTGATTAGACTGGAATTTCCGAATTTATATGGTTACAATTATGTTAATTTGCAGTTATAACTAGGTATCTCTTGCTTTCTGCAACATTTTGTAATTGATGGTCTGCTAATGATAACAATTTAAAAAAAATTAAAAATAGAGGGAGTAATTGATGCCAATCAGTAGTTCCGTGGATGCCTTGGGATTCATGATAAGTAGCCTGATTTGTTAAGCCTCCTTTGGAACGAAAGAATTTCATAGTCTTACAGGAATTTCAAAGAAAAAACATAGAAAACGGGAAAAAATTTAGCGTTCCAAAGGAGGCATTAACCTTTAATTGCATAATCAGCCTTCATGCTCTATTTCTTTGAACTAGATCATATGTATCTTAGATTCAAAAAGAAAATAGATCAGATGGATCTTCATACGGACATAAAAAGAGGATGTAAAGACGTGAAGGGGAAGCCGGAGCAAACACAATTGACATTTCTCGTATAGATTTAAGTGGGTTCAGCTGTACAGAGATATCCGATCTGCAACCCAACTATGGATTGCTATGGAAAATTATTTAAACAGCTCTACTAGCACACCAAAATATGTACTCTTAACGGTGGGCAGGTAATCGGCACTGCATAGTCTCTTCAGAAGCAAAATTTCTTCTTCTTCTGCATCAGTTAAATTCGGAAGACAGGTTAGCTGTAACTTCTATGCGACAACTGGAAATGTAGATGAAGTGAAAGGAATGAAAGAAATCGTGGTCCCACCTCAAACTTAGCAAACTCTTGACGGTCGATATACGCAAGCAATTCTTCCTGTTTCACAAGTGCATCATACAAGGCCTGGAGACAAACAAAATGGTGAACCAATAAGAGGAAACGAAGGATAATCAAACTGAACACAACTTGGATTCTCTTAACGATAGTGCATGAACACTTGGCTGAAGTCGATGAGTGTATTAGTCTATGTACCTTTTTAGTCACGATGAGTTCAGCCTCTAATGCATCTACACGTTTGACAGCAGCGTTAAGCAGCTCCTCTTTCTCATATGGCATTTCGGCGGGTTTTGACTGGAGAACTTCGATTTTTTCTTCAAGCTCTGCGAGTCTCTTCATGACAGATGAGAAAATGTCTGCCTCTGTGAATCCGGGAGCAGGTGACGGTGGGCGGAATTCTTCTTTAGTTGTTGAGTAATCCAGTGAATGAATTGAATGGTTGTCATCTACTTCCAAACTTTTATCCGATCTAGTTTTGGCAATACGGCTAGAGAGTGAACTGAAAAGCGTTATAAACATCATGACATATGCCATAAGCCATGCAATTACCCGAGCATGGACTGGGGATTGCGTTGCATCAGAGAACGACGACCCTAAATTTAAGAAAACACCAAGATGCAAAAGTCAGTGGAGGTGAAAACCACACATGTTTTTAACACAAAAATGAAAGGCCAAAATAAGTTAAGAGGATAACAATATGCTACAGATATCCAAACCTTTAGATTGAAGGTGCAAATTAGTAGAGGCTTCCTTCTTCCAACTTCCATCGACAACCTTATCGATCATTGGGACACATATATCTTTCTCAGAATGACCAGTAGAGATGTTTGCAGCCTTCAGCAGTTTCGCCTGCCATGTATGGGAAATATACTAAATACATTGGCAGCAATACTTGTCAGAGAGATGGAAGTATCAACAAAAGAAATGGCTTTCCCCTAAAAAGACAACAAAAAACTGGCTTGTCTTTTCTTTCATTCTGAACAATACTCTGAATAACACATTAGTACGAAGATAGGGTTGTAAGATTGGTAGAGTATTTTGCATGTAAACATGATAATTTTACATCCATCAAAATCAAGAGAGGTTCTATTTTAGTGGGCATAGTTTTTTTTTTCGTCTCTAGTGAGTAAAACAGACTTTTATTTACATCTCTATTTTTCAGCCCTACTGCAGGAAGAACAGATCAGGTACAGTTTCTATCATATGGTTCATAACAATAGTACCCCGACTTAAAACAGCATCCAAAGTTTTAGGCTAGATAAAGGGGGACAACTCATAAAATTTCTCTAACTTCTTAAAATTTAGATGAGCATATACCAAAACAATTCCTTTTTGCAGGAAAAGGCAGAATTGAAGAGACTTGCTTCCTCTAAAAGGTAATAATAAAGTAAACACTAAGAGATAGGAGTACATTAACCAACAAGGGC
>BCLH01001857.1:0-24468 GCA_001602315.1 Zoysia pacifica | reverse complement strand
GTAGGAATCAGAGTGTAATCTTACAAAAGGGTATTTTGTTTTTTCATATGCTATTGTTTTCTCGTCATCATTGGATACGGTGACTATCTGTCTCTTGCAGTGAGCTTTTCCGCTAATGACCATCTGAAATCAAGCAACTGAAGATATGAGCAACACTGGCTGGCTAACTAACAGACATGAACAGATGTAACTGACACAGACCTTCAATATGTTTGGGTCCATCCAGGGACCTTTTTCACCTTTAAGGCATCCTCCAAGCTCTGGACAGGTACAGGAGCCACCAAGAAACTCTGGCAGTTGACTGGATTTTCCATAAAGAAAAAGAAATTAAATCACAATCCTGGAGACTTGAAATTATTAAAAAAAAAATCGACCTGCGGGGGCTAAGACAGCCCCTGCGCATTGCATTAAGGCCTCATGCAGGTTGAGAAAACACCCACACCACTGCCCCACCCTTACACAGTGCCACCATACTCCATGTGAGAACGACCAAAACCTAGGCCAGGTCTTAGGCCTATGCTTTGGCATGGGACAGACAAGGGGATTTTTTTTAAACCCTAGGCCAAAATTTGCGCCGGGAGTCAAACGCAAGAACTAAGGATTGCTACTAGAGCCAAGTAACAACTAAGCTAGAGGCTGATTCACAGGGACTTGAACTTATACTCAATAGTGCTTACTTTGCGTCAATTATTTCAAGTAACTTTGCCTGATACTTAGCTCCAAGGACCTGATAAAAAATAATAAATTTACCAGAATTACTAATGAAGTAGACAAATATTACTCATCAATAAATTTTAAATTCTGCGTTCTCACTTGTATTTTTGAAGTTGTCTTTGGATCAAGGAAGGACTTAACAGTGCTCCAGAGCATCCTGAATCCTGGGCCAGCATTGACAATGAACATTCTATGCAATGTCTGAAAACAAAAAGAAGTTTTCAAGATTAGCCAGATGAGAAAAACCACAGAATGATCTCCAGCCGTGCGGTAGTACGTAAAGTGATACCTCAGGATAGTTATCATTGTCAATCTTCTGTAGCCTCGTCATAAGCTCTCTTGCTGTCTTGCTGAAATTTTTCAAACTCTGCAGAAAGAGATAAGATCAGAAATCATATATATTCATTTCCGAGTTTGGCATCATGAAACTTACCACGCCCTGAACATCCAGAATTGTTGTACTTGAATCGATGTGCCTCTTTGCAGCAATGGTACAAGCTGGGAACTTGATTAAGAAACTCTTTTCAAACTCCTTCACATGGTACCTGACATAACGGTCCATAGTAGTTACATGCATGAGTTTGTTTGGATCAACTTTCCCAAGCCTTTCAATGTAAACAGGCCTTCCTTCTTTGTCAACACCATGATAACCATGAGGATAGTACTGCAGAACTTCATCTAACTCTCTGTACTCAAAATCCTGGTCAAGTGTAAATAACATGGGGGAAAAGAAAATATTAGCTAACGGTTATGAAACATCATAACATGGATGTTCCATTGTGGACACAAAAAATGTTTGCAGTGACACTATACCATAGTTAGGTGGGCAACCAAAGAAAAAAAGACATACACCTCAGAAAATTGTAGTAAAGTAATTGGTTAGAAAATTATGTTCTTATTTTGTTAGCTTAACTACGTAGGCTACTGCAGGACCTGACACAACGATAATAGAACATTTATTTCACTATTTCAAAAATCATTACCTCAATTATAGTATCAGCACCGAAGTCCCTCCTCCATTGCAGCATATCTGCCCACATACGTTTTGCTTTCTCAATGTCAAATTTCCTTGCCTTCAAAAACCTATTAAAATGTTAAGAGAGCTCATGAAAACTGAAACGTCCATAAACTTATCAACATGATAGCAGGAGCATAAAGGTATCCAGTGTAGCCAGCCAATTGTGTCTTAAACACCATCCTTTTGTGACTAAACAAAACATTTTAGTACCACTATTAAGTGAAGCAGCTGAAACATAAATGAGCAGTGCAAAAGAGTAAGTTGAAAACTAGCATAACAAATTACCTTAGCAACATATGGTAGTCATCATGCTTCGAAGGTAGCATCTCATCTAATATTAGAGATTGGCGAAATGCATCAACCGTTTGTAGCTCCTCAAAGTCCCTCACATCTTCAATGGATATACAATTTGCTCTAATGTCGCTCTTCCTCCTACTCTTTTTCTTCAACGAATGCCTAAACTTGTTAGATGCATTTATGGCCTTCTTTTTAAGGGAACCCATTCTTGTTCTTCTATCTTCCTCAGAGTTGTCCACGTCTGACTTCCGTTCCTTCCGTTCGTCGTGGTTAGATGGACCTTCGAAACCTGATAATGCAATCACAACAAAAAAGCCTTTTAGTCCAAAAAAAAATAGAGTTAGGCTAGCTCTGACACCTAACAATGCAATGGAAAGTTTTATTCCATTATTATAAGCATATAACGGTTCATACAAATGCTTTGAATACATAGAATCTAAATCAAAGGGGGATGATGAGTTACATGCTAATTTGAAGATCCACACACAAATTTTTAGGATGCAGAATTGTAACAAAACAAAACTAGCAAGTATAGCAAGTATTGTTCTTCCTTTGCCCTGTGGCTAAAGCAGTGTGGGGTTATGTTGGATCATGTTTAGGAGCAGATTGTATTCTGAACTCTCTGTCTCAGTTTTATGTATGGATTTCCAGATTCCTCCCTGCTGGCCAGCGTTTTTATGTGCCAGGTTTGGCGGCGATTACCTGGACGATTTGGAAATATAGAAACAAAGCTTGTTTTGACAAGAAGTTAGTTTCAGATCCTAAAGAGATTGTTTTTTTATCGTGTTCCTTTCTCAAATATTGGGCAGGACTTCTCAACGATCTGTCCAAGGATGATCTGGTTCGAGGCGTTGAAGGGCTTCTTCAGACTGTGGCAGAGATTACAAGAGCGCAACAGCATCACCAGAACGCTGAAATCCAGAGGCATCTTCTCCAGTACCATCCTCAAGATTCGATGGCAGATGCTCCAGGAGACGATGGTCAAGATGAGGCCAACCCGCCAGCGTTCTAGCTTAGCATCTAAGTTGTGACTCCTGCGCGTTGCGAGATCGCCTGAAACTTTGCTTTTCTGGCCTGTATTAATGCCGCACAGAGTTTTGCTTTCTGCTAGTTTGCTTTGAAGTTTCCTGTGGTAGCCGTAGGGCTGTTTTCTGCTTTTATATGTAATCCGGTAAACTTGGGAACTTTGTACTGCCATCCGATATTTCCGTTATGAATATAATGGAAGATCATGGAAAGGGTATCATCCCAGTTCGAAAAAAAAAAGTAAATATTGAAACTAGCTCTTACACATCACCAAATACCTTGACAAATATACTATCACTCAACCAAATCCAACAACAAGTACATTATTGAAACTTAAACATATTTGTTTCAAATTGTACAGCAAGGAAACACTCAATAGATAACAGCAATTGGCAAGATATTTGGAGGGCGCATGAACAATGAAAATATCATTACACCGGGGTCATAACTGAAGTCCAGTTCCACATCCACGAGGTATGTATTGAAGTAATGCCAACAAAGCATGTGGAGCTACCGAACACCAAACAATCTAACCCACCCAGCAATAAACTTAAGTCATCTCTCACACCTTTCAAGGTTTACCATGCCTGATTCTAGATGATAATCCTCTAAAAAATAAAACTAGTCCAGCAAGGAACACTTAATATAGATGGGTATTGACAAGACAATTTGAATGGCCCATGAGGAACGCAGAGAACACTATAAGAGCGAAGTCTTGATCAGTGACCACTGATGGCTAGTTAACTGACACTAGGCCCCTTGCTTCTCAATATGTTTTCTTCAAATTAATTGGATGGACACTGCATGTAATCTTTAAAATTTAGTAACGAGTACTACATTGTTGTTAAACGTGAGATGTAGGGGCCTACATTTTTTGCACCATAAAATGCAGATGGACTGGATCTAGAATCCAACGTCAGGCAACGGTACGTAAGGTCATAATTGAAGTTCAGTTCTACATCGACAGGGACGGCATGTTGAAAATAGTGCCAGCAAAGCATGTGGCGCTACCAAACACCAAACAGTTTAGCTCTAGCCCACCTTCAACCAACTTCAGCTATCATAATCGCACATTTCACAGTCTGCCAATCCTGAATCTAGATGATAATCCCGAGCCTAAACTGCATGTATATATAAAAATTTTGACGATTTGGATCCCATCCACAGCGCGCAGAGACGCAGAGTATAGTTCAAGCAACGCACCAGACCTGACAAGAAACCTTGACCAAAGCAGCAGAGATGATGAATCGTTCATATTTTGTACCAACCAGGTCAAATATATCCCATTAACCTAACTGAACACCCACCCTGTTTCTACTTTATTCTTTACTAGTAGTACTTTACTGATCAGCAGCATTGAACACACTTGTTGAGCCAAATCTCGAGCTTTGATTACTTTCTGATTCACCAACTATTATGAACTCTCCGAAAATATCTTAGTCCTGTTTTGCTTGGTTTTTCTCCCTGACTTGTGTGCTTCAGAGCCACAGCTGCTTGTCGCACGGTTCGGCGTAATAAATTGTCCGGATCTGTACACAGTAGTGGCTTGGAAGCTGAAGAGCGACCCCGAGAAAAAGACATGAACCCGTGACAATTCCTCAGCGAGAAAACTTCTGTCGAATCTAATACTCGTACTGCTTTGTAAATCAAGGGGAACAGAAAAGAGAGAATCTACCTTGAGCACAAAGAGTGGCTTGAATTTCCAGGTTGTTGAATCAAACGGTCTAATAATCCTAGTTAATTAGAAACGCCCCGAGAGTTCCAGACACTAAAAGGGATTTTCTGAATTATTGCAACTGTTTACATAGCCAATAAAACGATAAAAATTAAGGAAATCTCAGCATGGCTGATCTCCGGATTGCGATTAGAGCAAAACAGAGTAAAAAGCAGAAGCCGCACATAAACAGACAAGCACAATTCGCAGTCTAGTACAAGCGGCTCATAACTTGCATACTTCAATAAAAATCCATCTAGCGCGAAACAAGAGTCCGCACTTATCGAAATGGAAAATTACTTCTCAAAATAAGCTATAAAAACGAAGACAGACCCAAATCACTCCCACGTTCCTACACAAACTAATTCCACGATGAATCATGAAAATTCAACCTGAGCCAAATCATAATATAAACTCAAAGAGAAACGACTCACATGGCCTGGCGAGGCGATCGAGGGGCCCCGACATGTTCTCCAGCGCCACCGATAACCTCCTCGTCCTCCCTGCTCCTCCTTGCGGCGCAGCGAAAACGCAGCGGCCGAATCGCGCGTCGATCAGATAGGCGGCGGGCACCCCGGCGGAGGGCGGCGACCCGGAATTCGCCTGCACGCGTGGGCGGGTAAAGTATCTTCTGCAGGATGAGGAGCGCTTCCTCCGCCCCGCGGCGGTGGTGCTCTCCGTAGCGGAAGGGAAGAGAGAGGTTCCTACTCTTCTTCTTGCCCTTTTTGAGCGTCGTTTGGTTTTGCCGGGGTTAAATTGCATTGAAGGACGAGCGAATGGGAATGAGAGGGGGGCAATTGCACGGAATCAGTGGCGGAGTTGCGAAGTTTGACGTTGACGGAGCGCGTTGGGTTAGTATATGATTAGACTGAAATCACGGGGGGTATGCGGAAAGTAGAGAATCATTTTTGGAGGCGTGGGCGGCGGAGAATTCGGAGCTCGGCAAATGGCGGTCTTTTTCTTGGCTCCTTTTCCTCGGTGTTGCATGAATGCCCCCAGCTTTCTTGGGAATTATATTTTCTTAGAATATTTCTCTATGCTCTGAAAATAAAAATACAGTTTCTCTTTCCTTCGCAAGTGATGCTTTGTTGCGCCAAAGTCAATGACTTGGATGGAAGAGCCAAAAGTAGGGAAGCAAGTAGAAGATGATGCCCACATATCAAGGTGGAGCAATCACATGGGCGAAGTGTCATGCAAGTTCAACGACGTATGGAACATTATATTCTCGACGATAAGGGAGTCGCAAATAAAAAAATATAACAAAAACATTTACGTGGGAGTTCATAATAATTACTAGTAAAAAGGATCAAGCAAGTACATTAAAACTTGCGAGACCAAGCTCAAAATTTATGTGCAAAACTTAATTGCAGTCAGGGAAGGACCTTATATTTCAGTTATGTTATATCAAATAATACATCTAATGTTTTAATTCTTACGTGATCAAACTTTCACATCACTGATATACAAAATTTTTTTACCATTCATTAATATGTAATTTACCTTGATATAGTATCCCTACTACTATTTGTCACAAATATTTCTTTTAACAAAATATCCAGCAATGCAAATGCCAGTCGTCACAAAAGCTGGCAAAGCCTTTCCATTTTCGAAATGTTAATTGTACACCATAACCAAATACTCTCTCCAATTCTATAATTTTATCGGACAACAACACGATCTCTAAAATACAACTTTAACTTCAATTTTTTTTTCTAGATGTTTTTATTTAAAAGTGACATATGTTTATTTTTATAAAAAAAAATAATTTTAAGAAGAATCTAATCATATAATTTATATTTTAAAATTTAATAATTTAAAAATTATTTATAATTTATATTTTCAATGTTTAACCTATGTCTTGAATAAAACGTCAAAAATTGTGAACTGAAGGAGTACTATGCCTCTCAGTTATCCTCCAGTCCCTCCACGACCTAGTCCTTTAAGTCCAGCCCAAATTTCAAACAATTGCCTGGGTGTTTAAGAAAAGCACTATATTTCCTTTGTTATTGTTGCCGTCATTATTGTTTCTTCGTCGGTGGAAAAGGGAGCTTCCGTTCCTTTTCATGTACGCTCCCCTCCCACACAAACCGAGGCAATGTGGCCTTTCCATAATTCTCGTTGTTTAGACAACAATTCAACTTTAATTTCTATTTTTTTGATCATTTTTTAATTAAAAGTGACATATCATATTTTTTTGAAAGTTTTTAAAGAAAAATCTAATCATATAATTTTTCATATTTTTATTAGTTAATAATTTTAAAGTTATTTGTAAGTTATTTTTCAATGTTTAACTCAAATCTTGTCGAAAAGGTAAAGAAATATGAAATCCGAGGAGTAAGGTAACACGATATTTGCGTGTAGCTTCCACTTATATAGGACATGTTGGCTATAGTTTATTTACAGCTCATTCACATAAATAAGTGGAATTTGTCCTAAATAGCAAATTAATTTTACAAAAGTTATTAGTTTAACAGCTTCTCAGAATAAATTAAGAGATTTCTCATCAACTTCTCACCAATTGTTCTAATAAGATTTTTTTAAATCAAGTTCCATCTATGACAAACATGCCTATAGTATTAAAAAATAATCTGATTACTTAACTCTTTTATACGCGGCCTTTTTGAACAATAAATGAATTAACGAGCGTTCAAAAAGCAAAACATTAGCAAAGTTAGGCACTAACCACAGAATAAGTTTCACAAAATCGGTAGCCTATCGATTTTGAACAGGTGAAAAACAGACCGCTATCGATAAAACCAACCAAAAACAATTTTTGCTACGATATTCGATGTTATTTTTTTTTCTCAAAACCAAGTCAGATCGATTTTACTGAGTTTCATAAAAACCGGTGGATTTTGAAAGGTTTAAACACTGCCACCGAGTCCATGGTATATGGCCTCACACGCTTCAAAACATGTGAAGCGTATCGCGCTTCAAAACATGTGAGATAGGTACTCTCTAATACTCAACTCGCTTAACTTTAATAACTGCAACTACCAGTAATTTACTTTTGCTCGGTTTCTGGTGCGATGTTGTTGTCTCCGCAAATCAATCTCAGAGCACGAAGGCAGCAAAGAAAAGTAAATGGTCCTTTTTTGCTGATGGTTGGTTTCCTCCTAAAGTAAAAATAAATAAACTAGCCCACATACTCCGTGGAAGAAAAACTAGCCCGCATACGATTACGAGTACGCTCCGTATAAAGATAGGCTAATTTGATACGTATTATTATAATTTTACAAACTTTAAAATATATTATTAATAGGTTAATGATAAATAGAACCTGTAAATAAATAACATGTGAACATGAATGACATATTTTAAACTTCACAAAATTATAATGACATATATTAAATTAATCCTATAAAGATCTACTGCTACAATGTGTACGTTACATTGGTTTTTACAATTACTATGTACGGAAATTACGGTGGGTCCTGTTGTTTTTTTTTTTTTTTGTTAAAGTGCTTTCTCCGGTTTCTAATTTGGCGGTGTTCGGAGAATTTTCTTAGCTCATTAATAAACTACTAGTAACAGTGTTAGCGTAACCACGTCAGCAATAAAATAGGATCAGGAGAAGCAGACCCTACAATGGACTTCTTAACAATTCAGGATTTCCAAAAGGGTGTCATGCATCATGCACGCGTGACGCGTACTCCGCCTGGGCATATGAATATACTAGAAAAATGGCGCAGCAATGGCGCAGCGTTGCCGCACCTAACTACCAACCATAATAATCCTAGTAAAAGTTTATTCTTGATCAGGCTTTCAGTTCATTTTTCATCACACAGTCGATTGCAAGATAGATGTGAAACTGCCGAAGATAAAATACAAAGCAAGCTAAAATCAATTTCTTAACAAAAACAATTTTAGATGTATGAATTTGCCAACCAGCTGACATGATGAGAGGAGAATTAGTTACTTGCACTCAAGGTAAAATGTGCCCAATCATAGTGGTGGCATGAAAAATAAACGTCCATGAACTATCATTCTTATAAAGATATCCATTTATATTCTTAACAAAAGATTTGCATTATGCTCATAAAAAAATCACTAAAAATTATATAATCTTTAAGGTTCTAGAGGTTGCACATTTAGCAATTAGCATCGGTGTATTTCATCTGTAAGAATAAATGTTTTTTTAATTATATTTAAGAAGAGAAATATGTTCTAAATAGCACATTTCAAATGCTTGACAGATAAAAATATCAACATTCTATCCAATTACAAAGCTTACTGTTGCTTAAAAAAATATAGAGCAATTTACTGCTAACACCTGTTGATTTATATTTCTAAAATATTTCACTTCAAACAAGGCTCAGGAAGAGACCACGCATTGACACATATTGTAGCACAAGGGCATGCTCGGCGTTGGTCTTTGCAGGTCTTCAGCCTGCTCCTGCCGGCTGGCTTTGACCTCTGCTTGTGTGCCGGGTGAAGAAGACAGATGTGGAGGTGCGCGACCTGTGGCTGCCAGTTTAAGACCAATGCGGGAGTAAGCCCGCGACGGCCGACGGGCTTGGGACTGAGGGAACGCTGAAAGATTTCAGGCATTGGTACTGGTATAGATCTTGGACCTGAGGCGTGACTCACGCCTGAGTTCGATGCATGGTTGGTAGGGCGTAGCGGCCATGAACTCCCGTCTCGGTGACGCCGGCATCCGACTCGTCCGGCGCGCTCCGGGATAAGTTCCGGGCCCGTGATGGTGCGTAGGGTTGTCAAACAAGCTCGAAGCTCGTGAGCTCTACTCGAGTTCGGTTCGTTAGAAGCTGGATTCGAGATCGGCTCGAAAATTGAACGAGCCAAACTCAGAGTTTGGTGTGAAGGTCACGAGCTTATGAGCTCGACTTTGATTAAGCTTGATAAAGCTCGTGAAAATGAATAATCATTATTTTTTAATGTTAATAACTAATTTATCAATTTAATATTTTGAAAATAACATTTAATACTATTTATTTTATAATATTTATATATTTTTTAATTAACTAAGTTTAAATCGACTCGAACTCGAATAGCCTCGAGTTCAAATTGAGTCGAGCTCGATTTTAAGTTCAAAATTTAAAATAGGCTCACTCAAATTTGGCTCGAATTAGATTCAAACTCGAGTCTGAAGGGTCTAAGCTCGCTCGAGCTCCGCTCGTTGACAGGCCTAGTGGTGCGTTGTTGCCGGTGTCCGTGTCTTCTCTATGGAGCTCGTCGTCCGTGATTAAGAGAGTTGAGAAACCCAAGAACGAGGCCGAAGATCTCGTGGTCGTGGGAGGTGGGACAGGGAGGGACAAAGAGTCAGTCTTCGAAGTCTCTAGATATTCGCTGACGAGGCTCGTTGCGAACGTCCGATTGTGAATGAATAGCGCTGATTAATCTGCGACGTGGCACAATAGGAGCTCGAGGTGTGTTCAAGATTCATATTATATATAAGATAAGATGATGCAACACGAGTCCGCATCATTCCATTTGGTCCCACGCGGTTCGTTCAACTGCCGGCTTAGCAAGCAGGCCAATGGATCTTAATAACGCATTACTGTACCTCTTATGTTAAAAATTTTTTGGTTTTGAACAATATTTTAGTTAAACATTGAGAATATAAATTACAAATAATTTAAATTTGTGAAGTTTAGAAATATAAGAATATATGATTAGATTTTTTTTATAAAAACTTTAATAAAAATATACATATGTCACATTAAATACTTCTATAAAAAATAAAAATAAAAATTATATTTTAGAAACATGTCATTATGCAAAATGATTTTTATATACCGAAGGAGTATGTATGCAATACCAGAAGAAGAAAGGGACCAAAATGTATCTTTCAGATTCAGTATTGCCGGCTGACAAACGGCGTCTTTGTCTGTACTACTGTATGACAGACAAACAGATGGGACCAAAGAACAAAGTTAGAGATGGCGATGGCCTCGAAACCCGCAACTCGACGGATATTTACTCTGTTAGCGTCTGAGTTTGGTGAATTTTTTTCTTGTAGATTTGTTAAGGGTAAAAAGATATTATCCATCCGTTAGATATGTGGATACGAGTATGTTTTTATTCACCTCGTACCCGTTAATCTGTGGGTATTTTACCTTAAAAAAATAATTAATTTGATAGTTTATTTTTTTTGAATGAAAGTCTATTTTTAATTGAAAAGTTATGCATTCTAAGAATATTATTTTTTTACTTTTCAATAGCAATATTTTATTATTAATTTACATAATTCACTTGTTTTTTTATATCTTTCTTTAATTTTCACCCCTCTCTCTCTCATTTTTCTTAGTGGGTATGAGTACCGATAAGTTAATTTTATCCGATGTGTTTGGATTTGAGTTGAAAACATCATCCGTTACTTTTATTGGGTTCCTCGACGGGGAATTTATTTATTTTTTTGTGAGTACGGGTCTGAGGAAGCTAAACAAAGTGCATCTGCATCGCAGCACGGCCGGCAGCAGTTGGATTCCTGGCATGGCATCGATCATTTCAATTCAACAGCGGCTTGTGGCCCATGTGTTGTGTGTATGTTGGGCTAGCAGGCCGGGCCGGTAGCCCGTCTGACTTTCCGTTGTAAAGCTACGAACAAATCCTTCCAAAAAAAAAAAGGTCCACGAACAAGTCGAGAGCCCAGTTTGCTCCGGCGTTCCGGCGACTGAGCTGAACCGGATATGCTGCTGGGTCTGGCGCCCGTCCGCCTCGCTCCCCCTCCCCCGCGCGCCTGCGCCGGCCGAGGCAGCGGAGCGGTAAGTCCCCACCCCCCCCTCTCTTCCTCCGCGCCTGCTTCCTCGTCGTCTCACGTGGCTCTGCTTCTTGTTCTCTATGTCTCCGACGTGCGGCGGCGGCAGCAGCTCTCCGTTCTTGCGCCGGAGGCGGACGAAGGCGCCGCGGTGGCGCCGGAGCTTATGCACAAGTGGAGGATGGTGATCGCCTACGACGGGACAAAGTTCAAAGGTTCGTTTCGGCCTCCGGTTATGCGACAGAGGAGTAGTTCTTAGTGTCCCTGATATAGTGATGTTTGTGCCTGAGTTCGTCACCGTGCACCATTGTCAAGCTTAGTGGATGCGAACATCTCTTTGGAAAAGCTGAGTGACTGGTTATCGAATTATTGTCAAAAGAATTGATCAAGCTAGGAACCTTCTATTATCTAACTGATTGGTTTTCTACATTCTGCCTACATTACTAGATTTTGAGAGACCTTTGTAATTTTGAAATCTCAAATTGTTTTCCCGTTACCATTATATCTCAGGTTGGCAGTATCAACCATCAGCTCCAACCATACAACGGTTTCTAGAGGATGCACTAATTCGTGTCACTAAGCTGGATCGGAAGAAGCTGTGTTTGGTTGGTGCAGGCAGGACAGATACAGGTGTTCATGCATGGGGTCAGGTTTAACAAACTTAACTGTAAACTAAGGCTTACACAACAGTTGTGTATACTACATACTGGACGTCATTTTGAGGTTTTTATATCATTACGTAGTAGATACTAGGGGTAACACATCAAGTTTGTTTTTTCAGGTGGCGCATTTCACAACACCTTTTCGCTACGACTGTCTGGATAGCGTTCATTCTGCAATCAACGGACTTCTTCCTAAGGAGATTCGAGTCAGGGAAATTAGTGCAGCACGTCCTGAGTTCCATGCTCGCACATCAACAAAGAGCAAAATCTATCACTATAAGATACATAATGAAGCAATCATGGATCCCTTTCAAAATTGTTATGCCTTCCATAGTGCTTATAAACTTAATCCACGCGCCATGCGGGAGGCTGCAAAGTATTTTGTTGGGACCCATGACTTCACATCTTTTGCCAATGCAGCGCATAATGACCGTGTGCGCAGTCCCATAAAGAAGATAACACGTTTTGATGTTACTGAAATGGTAATTGATGGCTGAACAAAATTTGTTTTTGATACTATTATTTAAAAAATATTCTGTTTATTCAGTTTTTGTTAAGGATGTCATTTTGTAATCATGTTGATTTACATGGGCTCTTTTCTTGGTACTCTACCAGGGTGCTATCTTACAGCTTGAGGTTGAAGGCACTGGCTTTTTGTACAGACAAGTGAGGAACATGGTATTTTTTTTTATCCTGTTTTAATGTCCAGTTTAAAATTATTTTCTTACCACCATACAAGCTCCATCATAGCCATATGGATGCATGTGACAAAAACGTTCCTTGAGACCGCGAATATGTTCCCTGTCTATTTTTTTCCCTCTTAACATTGATAATCGGTGTTACATACAGTGGACTTCACATTTTTGTTTCGCATTGTCAGATATAAATATTAAGTTACATGACGGCTGTGCTCGTGTCTTTTTTGCGCACTTCTTTATATCTCTTCAGCACATGACAATATCCATTCTTGTGGAGCAGGTAGCCCTGTTGCTTCAAGTCGGAAAGGAAGCGTTGCCTCCTGACATCGTCCCAGTGATCATTGCCGCGAGGGACCGCAAAGAACTGGCGAAGGTGGCCTTGTCAGCACCACCTCATGGATTGTATCTCATGTCTGTCAACTACGACAAGGAAGTCCTGGAGCCGCCTGAAGGTTCCCCTACGGTTTCCTTTGGCAGAACCCATCAACTCTGTAGATGCAAACTTCCATTTTATTAATTTATTATATTATTTCTGTTGAAATAATCTGCAGACGTCGTCTTCTAGTTTTTTTTTTTTTTAGTTTCGTTTGCCTCCTAGATATCCCTGGGGTTCATACTGTCAACCTGTTGCTAGTCTTCACTAGCCTTTGCTAGTCTGCTGCCTGTTCATCAACGGCAGCCGGTATGGAGATCGTGCTGTCCTCGTAATTAGGACAGCGCGAGCCAAGGATGGGGGGTCGAGGTATTCGTTGATCAAATCAGATTCATGGCGCACCTCACAAAACACGAACAGTTCTGTTGGTGACAAGGTGGCGGCCCCAGGAAATATCGGACGTCAGATCCCCATCAGAACGGGAGATACGCGTCCCCGCCAAAAAGTCGGCGGGATCGCAATCAACGCGATGCGGAAGAAGACTGACGATGAGCATCTCATGTTTTCTTCTAAGACTAGATTTGTTGGAATATATATATAGAAAGAGCAACAAAAACTGTACAGAGCTTCCAATGCTCCAACCAGGAGAAGATAACGAATTGACTTTATTTGATCTTCTCTTACAATTTGTCAAAAGCCCTGGCTTCAATTGACCTACGCTATCTTGGATGACCACCTGTACAACATCAGCTAGTCAAGAGTTTCCCGGAATAGAAAAAAAAAAAAAACAGAGACCAAACAGATCAACATGCTAGACTGATGTAGAGCATTACCCTATTATAAACATACTAAAAGAATTAGCTCTCTTTTTCCTTTGAACAATTAGAGTTACATTAAACAATTGATCTCTTAAGATCGATAGTTTTGCTACAGTTACACCTATATTCTAATACCGAACTTTGTGGCATGCCAAATTTACACTCAACAAAAATGGACAACGGATATGATTCTGAATTTAAAAAAAAAAAGAAATTGGGAAGATCCCACCGTGCACAACGCACCCTTTGTGTTGAACACACTCAAGGCGCCTGGTTAAACAAGCAAAAGAAAAAAAACGATACTTCTATCGGTATATATCTATCTGACTTCGATGTGCCTTGGTTTGCCAGGTGCATCCATCGGCTACTATTTACCTGCCTGGTAAACATCGTGACTGCAGCAGCTTCTGCCTCTTGCGAGTAGGTACTGGTGCAGCAATAATCCCGGACTCAAGTTCTCTCTCAATCCAATCATCTTCATTCAAACCATCTAAACTCATTGCATGCTTGCTGCTTGGTCCAACAATAATTCCTAATTCAAGCTCCCTCTCAATCCAGGCTTCATCGCTCAACTCATCTGAGGTTGCTGCACAATCAGCTTTATTTTTGGTAACAATGCCAGTCTCGAGCTCTCTCTCAATCCACGCTTCTTCACTTAGATCTTCTGAAGCAATGGCTTTCACCTGGATGACTCTCTGCCTCTTCCTCTTCAACAACAAACACTTTATCCGGGCAACATCTACCTTTTTAAGTTCCGCACTCAAATGATCGACCTCTATCCCAACTGGAAGTGCAAACCGTGTACCATCAATGGTATCTGTAGCAGCATTAGCCAATCTTTGATCAGTGCAAATGTTGCCCTCATCGAGACTATAGGTGCAACAGTTAGAGTTTGCAACTGATTGTTCCATATGCTGAGTGTTTCTTCTGTCCATATCAGCATCCAATGATACCATCTCTGGAAATGGTTCCATTCCATCTCCATGCTTCTCCCTTGATGTCTGGTTATGGTTGTCAACATTGGCAGTGCTCGAATCAGTAAAATGGCCTGCATCCTGCTTCATACATTCAATGCTGCTCTCAGTGGCTGGAATCACATCTAATGATTTCTGATTTCCTGACGACATTAACCCGTCACCATGTTTGGTTATTATACCTTGATCCAGGCTCTCTTTACTGTGTTCTTTACTAGCAGCATCTCTGTCAGAATTAACACTCGCCAAACTGCTGCCAGGTCCTGAGATCCTACAATCATCAATATGGCTGTTTATCAAAAATTGACCTGAATGCATATGGTCACTGGGCTCGCTAATATCAGGACTCGAGCTGCTTATTGACAAGCTTGATTGATTCAATACGGAGTCTGGGCTGTTGGATGGGATCAGTTTAGCTTCAGATGGCGCTTCCTTTTGCTTAACCGCACTGGGACGAGCAGCTATTAATTTAGTCAAGGCAACATGCTCCATCATTTGCTGAATGACAGCTGCAGCAAATAACAGTTTCTTTTCAAGTTCCAAAAACGCACAAAATGCTATATTTATAAGACCCACTTAGTGGTCTACATACCTTCCAAAGGCTTTGGTGCAACATCAAATTGGTGCCACCATACATGCAGTCCATGCAACGGGAGTTTGATATTGTGAACCTTAGCAGCCAGGTAGAGAGAACCAGCAGCTATATACTGTGGCTTAAACTGTAGGCATAGTGTTGTTTTAAGCCTGCATAAGTAACAGAATTAATACATCATATTGCCAACGAATCTTCAAGTATTGATGTTAAATATTGAAAATAGTAGATTGCATACCAATCATTCACAAAGTTCCACGCTACTTGTTTCACTTCCTTTTGGACAATGCCTAAGTTTTTCATCGCATCATGAAGTGGTCTGTAAGGATGCTGAATGTTGAAATCAAATCGGATAGTTGTAAGAACCAATCTCTCTCCAATCAAAATCAATGTTTTCTGCTTCTCAAAAACATCCTGTTCAATAGATGATGGTTAAGCACTAAACGGATAAACCATTAAGCCAAAAGTTCCAAAGAATTATTTTGTGATACCTTCTGGCAGATCCTTTGAGCGATAACAGGGTCCCGCCTATAAATTGTTTCATGACCCACTCTAACAACCAGGTCCAGAGGACAAGGTGTATCTTCAACTTTCGATGCTAGGAATACACATACTGTTGCAATTGTCTGAAACACAGGAAGAATAAAAGGAACCATTAGTAGATAAAAGATAAAGGATAACAGATAGAAGTTGTGGAAGAACCACTGGGCCAGAACGACACAAGCAAATCATACACACACCAAAAAGTACAAACAGCATAATTATTATTGGTATGTAGCATTACAATGAGATTGTTACTCACGTATCAGATAATTAAGAGATGTATTTATAGAAGCACATATAGTTCAGTATTTGATCAGGTAAAAAATGATACAATAAAATCCCACATAATTAAAGAAAAAAATGAGTGCAGTAAGGTGAGCCATATCTATAGAACTTAAACAGGATTTCATATTTTATAAGATGATCCATCAAAGTATGTGAAACTTGCTTAAGTTGTTATGGTATGTTGCAACCCAGTTGGCTGATGAAAGTTAAGTAACTTCAACAGGAAAATGCTGACGAAGTATTGTAGAATGCAATCGCATTAGTATCATCTGCCAAACTTCCCAGGAAAACCAAAAATAATGCTGACTATCTCAAAGCTTCGTAGTATAGTTAGAAAAATTGGTTAGTGATTAAAAGTTCTATACAACAAATGAATATTCCTGTAACATTGTTTTTAAGTATATTCTTGGGAATTTCCATACACGAAGTGAACTCAAGGCAGAGTAACATTATGGGTTAAAATAAATGCAAGTACTAAGGAAAAAATACATGATACTGGAATTACACAGTTGCATAATATAAAGGATATTTTGTATATTTAAGTTGGCAATGGAGAACAAACTGCCAACCACCTTAACAAATGCTTGTCTAAGAAATTTAAATTTTCTCAGTTTTCATAGACAGCAGCAACTACTGCCACATCAACAAAACAGAGTTTCTTACCTGCCATCCATTTTTGGCAAGAGACTGGTGCAAATAGAAGCGATGACAAAAAATTATTGCTGTCGCTATTGTCATCTGAGGTCTGTGAAAGAAACATTCATATTACACCAGATAGACATGTTGTAAACTAGCAGCAGACACAACTAGGAGAATTTATTGTCTACTAGTAGAATCTAGCCAATCAAAATCATTGATTGAATGACAAGAAAGCTATCCTGGAGAAAAATGGCTAGTTAACTTCATCAATTGATACTGTAGTAGGTAATGTTGACAATCATGTTACAGCCCTCTTGTAATGTAGTTGAAAGTCGAAAGCACATTAGAGAAAGGTAAAGGTACAGAGAGAAAGTAAGCTGTAGCTGCAAAAGAAATCACGTACATTCTCAGCCTCATGCCAACATCCCGAATATATGAACAATATAAGTGCCGAATTTCTGACTCCTTGCTCTGAGTAATGCCATCTTTCCGTGATGGTGATAACTTCTCTAGTTCCTCCCTGGTAAAATACCAGGAATACATGCGCTCATGTGATAACTTATCAGCATTCTTGGGTTTCCCATCCAACAGCATGTTTGAGAAACCCTGCTGGACAGGCAGTCTGAAACTTCCCCTGACTCTTCAGAGGAAGCTCAAGCGAAATTCTCGACTAGTGGCGTTACAACTTTTGCTAAGAAACCTGTAGAAGCAAATTTTTTAGAAAGAAATATTTACCGACTTACATACTTATAGTGCTTAAGACGAGCAAGAAAAATATAAAGCTACAGAACAACAAATATATGTAGCCACGGATTAAAGCAGCATACGGTGAAACGATAGTGATGACAGTATTCTGAAAGCACAATGGAGTGGATGTTTTTTCCTGTTTCCCTTTTCTTTTCATCAGCAATTTTTCCTATAAACTAATAGAGCATAAACAAGAAAGCGTTGGCTACATCCTCAATAGGGTTCTCACTGAAGTAGTTCTGATGGGTAACCAGCCAGAACCGAATCAGAATATCTAGAGAAACTAATTGTGTAGGAGAAAATTACTATTGAGTATTATAAGATAGTCAGAACTCAAAACAATCTTGGATTCTAGTCAAATATGAATAGAGACTATCAAGAGACTATAATGCTTTGTTAAAAAAAATTGGTTTGAGCTATGAAAGATCAGCTCGAACTTTCCTCAAAAGTGCAAAATACTGTAACAATTTACAGATAGTTGAATCAGCTGACTCAGTAGTCATCAAGAATACTCCTAGCCCCCTAGAGTCGAAAAAACAAAAAACCTGCGGAAACAAAACTTCTGGTACTAAAGATAACAAGCTACAACCTAAATTCTACCAAATTCACACTGCTAGGGAAAAAAATTTCTAAAGACTACAAATTTGCAGTATTCAGTACAGAAGAGTGGAGAAATTTTAAGAAAGCAACGTATCTACTCATGCACCCAACAAGAGGGAGAGAAAAATAATTTCTGACAAAATTACCATAAATCCTGGATTTTTTTCGGCACCTAATACAATCCAGACAAAACAATTCAGACAAAAGGATACCCTGCCGGAGCTATGGACGGACGTAGAGATCAAAACTTTGCGGCGGATCCGCGTACGCCTAAAAGCCAATCCGCCAAAAGGACGGAAAGATCCAAAACTGAACACGAATCCGGACCAAATACTACCGATTGAAGAGGGTGAATCCCCCGAAACAAGAACGTTTAAGTTCTAAACATCACACATCGAAGTCGGAACATACCAACCCGATGACCGACCCACGGGACTCCACGAATTCGACCCACCGATCCAGCAGCCGCAGTACGAAATTGAGGAGTCCAGCGAACCGCAGAGGAGAAGAGGCGAAGAATCCGTACCTGCGCGGCGCGAGAGGGGAAGATCGCGAACCCTAATTCGGCTGCGGCGGCGGGTTTTGCTGCGCGGGGAGAAGGGGAATTTGTTGCGGGGTTGCGGTGCGTGCGGCGTTCGTTGGGACTTGGTGGGGATGGATGGGATGTGGAGGGTACAGAGTACGGACTCGGAACAGCAGGCCGTCGGCGCGTTGAATTCCCCAAACTTCCGGTTTTGTCTCTGACATCTGGGACCCCCTCGCCGCGTCAGATTTAAGATTTTCCTTCTTGGTATTCCCCACGTGCGGGTTTGCGCTGATTAATGTGCTGCGGCGGATCTGCTATTTTCTGCAATGGAGTGTTGCTACACTTGCGATAGAATAGAACCTTTCCTTTTTAGCTGTCAGGTCTCTTCTTGCTTCCCTTTTCAGTATCCTCCATTTTTAGCGGGGCATGATACTTTCAAGCCGGTAGTTTCAACTTGGACTCAACGAGTTTAGACTCAAAATTTAAAAATTTGAACTCGAGTTTGAAAAATGTTTACTCAGATTCAAAAAAGTATCCCTTGGGGTTCAAAATATTCAATAAATTTAACTTGAAACGGCACACTCATCGCACTGTTGTATCAGAAAAAACAACGTACTCCTGAAAAAATGCTTTAGACCCCGTTTGGCTCAAAGAAAAATCAAATTTTTTTTAAAGAAACTCATTTCAAAGGAATATTTTCTATACAAAATATTTGGAACGAAGGAATTATGAATTCCATTTCAAAAGAATGAGGAGAGTTCCTTCACAAAACATCACAGAACAAAGGAAACTAAACATAAGGTTGGAGCTAAAGAAAAAATTCTTTTGTTTTGTTCATCTCGTTGGCTACCAAGATTCTACTAGCATGCATGCACTGTTTTACTGTATGGACACGGCATTAAAGTTAGCTAAGAGTAATAGACAAATTATTGAGTACTTAAAACCTATTTATGATAACATTTTTAAAGTTTTTTGTTAATTCATTGTGTTCCAATAATTTCTATTTGTTCAATATTCTAAACACATTCATCATTAGAATATAAATTATTATAATTTATTTTTACAAATTTATTTTAAATATTTATTTATCATTTTTATTTTTATTTCCTATGTTACAAATTCTTTTCATTCCTGTGTTTTCAATTCCTGTCTTTTTTACACATTTCCCATTTCTATGTTTTCCTTGTTCCTATTTTTTTTTATGTGTTTTTCATTCCTTCGTTTTAAACGACGCCTTAGAAAATGAAATCTGAAACAAACTTAATGATGATTATGAGAAAAATACAATTAATTATTCTAAAGAGGCATTACTTATCTAGTAAAGAGAACAGGGGACCAAGAGGCTCGAGCACCGTGCACATACTAAGGTGACCATATTATCCTATCTTGTGGTGAACCTCCAAGGTGATAGCCCACCCTAGTGGTGGAGCCAAGATGACGTTGTATCTATAGCTAATACGTGAACTAGACAGTGGACAGTTGCTAAAATCAAAGAAATTTGATAAAATTTAAGTATTTTTAGCTTATTTTTATATATTGTTAACCAATAAAATGGACGTAGGACGGGTGCTGTAGTCTCCGCCCCTGGCCCACCCCTAAGATTTGGGAAGCACCGCTGGTCAAGAGCCATGCTCAGCAGCGTGAAAGCCAATAGCCGCAGAGGCCAAGGCAATCCCACCGTCGCGCAGAGCAGCCGAGGGAGGGCTCGCAGACCGGCAAGGGCCCCAGGAGCGGCGGTGACTAAAACTCGAGAGAATGCCGGGATTAATCCATGCGATCGATGGCGAAGTGCGTTGAGCTTTGATGGCGATGCACAGGTGCGGCATCCAAAGGAAGAAGGCCGAAATTGGGTTGTTAGTGCTGGACTGGGCCAGAATGAGGCTAGGCCTTTTCTTCTTTTTTTTTTCCCTTTTCTTCTTCATTTTTCTGAGCCAAGCCCAGCTAGCGTGAGATAGTTTCCACTTTTTCACATAATTTGAATTGGATTATGAATTTTGTAGAAGCAGATTTCTTTTATGGGTGCTGAATTGATTTCTCTTTGGGCTTGTCCTGGTTTGGTTATTGTTCCAAGCAACTCCAATGTATACCGACTTGCCCATAATTAACCAGCCACCCAGTAGAAACGAAAGAAAAACAACTCTTATGTGAAGTACTCAATATCTTACCATAATCTCAGTAATCCCTTTTTGTCACTTTTTTGCGCTATCTGTGAATGTCAAAATAAACACTGTGAACTAACAAGAAATTAACAAATACCTAACATATTCCATAGACATACAAGAGGGAAATCTTAATATATTAAAGCACAAGCATTCTCTTGCAAACCGTGAAGCCACGTCACCTCTCAAACTTGGAACCGTTGGAACTCTCAATGAAGAAATCTAGCCGCCCATGTGCTCCTTGCACACTTTTCACTGAGACCCTATGTATTAAAATTAATTAAAAAATCATTTTTTTTACTGATGCTTGGTCGGTTCTCTTTCTCCCCGCGTGCCCCCTCTTCGACCCTGTCCCTGCCTTGGCTGCTGCCGCCCAGAAAACGGACTCCACCTCGATTAGCACCGCCCACGCACCGACCCCACCTCGGTCACCGCCGCCTCGCCGTCATGGCCCCTACTCAACTCCGCCACCCCCAGCATCGGCTGCCCCTGCCCCAGCGCCGCGTCGCCTCCTCCCCGGCCTCAGCCATCGTCGGCCCCCGCCGCCCCTACGATTACCCAGTCGCCCCCCATCTCCACTTCGGTGCAGCCCCACCACTGCCCTCACCTCTAACCAGACTCGGCCTTGCCTCTGCCCTCGCCCCCGCCCCCGTCACCCCCAACCCAGACGCACCAGCGCCGCCGCACCACGGTCCATCAAGCCGCGTTAGGCGACTCCCTCCGCCGAACTAGTTCATTCTTGGAACTGAAAAATGGTGGATCTTCAGCTTGATCGTGCTGAGGTGTTCTGCGGGAGGCCACAAGCTCAAGAATCTGTGGTGGCATTTCTACTCCATCTCCCAGTACGACGAGAAATCCTACCTCCACAGCAATAAGAAGTAGATGTGACTTGGATGGATTGGAGCGGATTGGAGCTTGAGGTACGTTTTTCCTGTGTTCATTGGTTCTCGGATCTGGTAATCAAATAGGCATTAGTGAATAATCATTTCTATTATATTAGTTTTGCTTGTGACTTCAAGCTTTGTGATGCATGGTATATTGAGATTCTTTAAAGTTTCATATTTGTGTTTATGGCAGATACAAGCCAGAGGTTGACATGCTTTTCATGAAACCTGGTTAGTTCAGTAAGTGTTTCAAGTTTTATGTTTCTGGCAGATGCAAGCCTGAGGTTGACATGCTTTTTCTGAAACCTAGTTAGTTCAGTAAGCGTTTCAAGTTTTATTTCATTTTACTTGAAATTATCTTAAGTTTGAGAAAATTGGAAATCACATGGCACTCCTGTGTGAAGACGTGCTTGGCCGTGATCCTGAGGAAATGCTATCTATAAAGACTTTAATGTGGGATAAAAACCATATCTTATTTGGTTATATACAGTCTTATTTTCAATAGAGAGGATAATACCTTCTTATTCAGTACAGTAATTAAATTGTTTAAATGCATGCAGATGTGATACCCACATTTTAATGACATAACAGATTACTACAAATAACAAGGAAAGCGGCCTGTTATACTCCTCAGAACTGGCAATAAAGCTCTGCATAGCAGTGAGCATATCTTTAGTAGCATCAGCTCGGTGTGGTATTATCTGCATAGAACTATGGTCTGCCATCACCCATGACAGTTCACTCAAGATTTAGCACATCAGTTTTCTGGATCTGAATTATATCAGTCTATATATTCTTAGTCCAGTTCTACATGCATGTATGTTCAACCATGCTAGCAAATATAAATATTTTCTGAGTCTCTGAGATATAATAAAAACTGAAGAGTTTATATCTTCTATGCATATGACTGAGGATAATAAAGCTGGTATGATTCCAGACATTTCTCCTTATGTTTAGAATCTAGCATTACTTCATTTTTATTGAATTTGTATGAATGAGCTTCTCTCATCTATTCAATACTTCAATTTGATACAAAAGAGATAACTCACATTTCATTTGCTTTGTAATACCTGCTCATTACAATCCCCTGTTTTCTGTTTCAGCTATTTTGCAATTTGAAAAAAATATATTAGCTTATTTCTGTGTGTGTTGATTTCTGTAGTTTTACTTTTTCTAATTCAATCTTATCTAAAAAATGTATGAAACATTTACTTTCTTCCATTATCATTTACCTTTCAATAATTTACACAAAAAGATTATCAAACAATATAAGCCCATCAATTTAATGACATATATCTTATTTGCATTTTCATGGTGATATACACTGTCCAGTTTACTTTCAAGTTACATACATACTGGTTCACCGTTGGAGTGGTACAATAAGTCTAGTTACTTCCATATTTGTATGTTTCAAAGGTACAATATATGGGAAGTTCGACGCAAACGCTGAGAACTGAACTCCTTGTGACTTAACAGAATCACCATCAATATGTCACATCTATAATAAGCTACTCAATTCCATATAAAGTTCAGCAAGCCTGCAGGATTGGAATACCTTTCTATCTAGACAACGCATCAGGCACTCATGCAAGCAGATACATCGATTCCTCCGCCACTCCGTTGCCGCGACCTTGATGATCAGTGGGTGATCAGTTGCATTGGTCAGTTGGGTATGAGCTTGGAGTGCGGCTTCTCCATGGCCGGGGCAGGATCGTAGCCGCCGTAATCATTCGTCTTGACGTTGAGCATCCTAGCACGTACTAGAGGCAGTTGTGCTTCCGTCTGCTCAGCTTCTGAAGGCTGCAAATTGTTAAGGTAATAAACATGAGAAAAATAGTGCATGAATCGCAAGTCTCTCTCTCTCTCTCTCTCTCTCTCTCTCTCTCATAACAGGACGCACAAAGCCACAAATTGGCGAGGAGAAGAAGGTTTTGGGAGTGTCAATAAATTCAGTTTTTCCTGCTCCGTACCTCTGTTTGTTGACGTAGAGCACCTTGATCCGCGGACAAACTACACTGTCTCCCTGAAAATACAGAATCACATCGGTAAAACAACTAGGAAACCCACACCTCCACCAGGAACCTGTTCAGCAGACTCTATCAGGTTCAGGTGCTTTCCTCAATTATCTATTGAGAGTGACCGAACAAGAATTTTGATGCAATTAACGCAGTCAACAAAGGCTGGACTAGAAAATATTGATGCCGTTAGGCTAGGAATAGAGAATACTGTTTCACAAAAAAAAATAGGAAACAGGAATAGGGAGCAATTAATCAAAGAAATCAAAGTCAAAAACTTCTTGGAAGAGGAAGAACCAGTCACACAAACCTGCAAACGAAGTCGAAAACAGCATGACGAGGAAGACGAAAGCGAAGAGGACAGCAGATCTTCTAGGCCATGGTAGCATCCTCATTTCCGAAATCGCACACTGCATACACTCTCAGTAACACGAGGGACGCATGAACCTGCAACTCTAGGTGAAAC
>BCLH01001856.1:55955-68169 GCA_001602315.1 Zoysia pacifica | reverse complement strand
AACAGTGGTATATACGAGATTGTGTAGTGGTAGGTTTCTAAGAAATATTTTTTTGAAGTTAAACTATCTTCAGATTGGCAATATCTACGGACAAAATAATCATACAATGAAGATGCATGTACTGCGTATTTCATGACGATCTAATGACATTGGTTTGGTGCCGCAAGTATTGGTGTTCTATTCTAAGTTTGGTCAAACACAAGATAGTTCGACTTCAAATAAAATTAAGAGAACAATTTATAGGATGAAGGGATGCCTTTTTGAACAAGCTAGCCAGCCAAGCATTTCGACCTGAGATAGACTGAACCAATTCCAATTCTTTCGAAGATGAAAGCATCACTTGCAGGAAAAAGAAAACACTTGACAAGAAGGAAAGGAAAGCCCTGCGAGCCCTAGATCTGAACAGGGGCAACGCAACGCTGTATAGATCTGTGATCGCCCAACAGCGAGCAGGCGCGTGGGACCAGCCCTGTCGGTTGATCCCTCCTCCAGCCGCTTGCAACTCGACACGCGTCGCCTAGTCGCTGAGACATCCTCTCCGCCGCGAACCGCGTACGGCCACCGGCCTTTACTGCTCCTAGATCTTTCCCCTCGACGTACGCGCGCACGGCCAGCGCCACCAGGCAACGTGGGTTCGGCAGGCGACAGCGAGGGGTTCGCGTCGGTCCGGTCGATCTCGGGGGGCATCAGCTGATCGAGCCCGCCTCCTCCACTCGCTCGAGCCCGCGGCCCCACCATCCGTGGAGAAAAGCTACGTAACAGCGAGGGAGGTAGAGGGCAGCGCGGGCGAGCGACGCTGATCGGTGAAGTAGTACAGTACACTATTACTGCTAGTACTGTAGTAGGCTGATAGATCTAAGACGGTGTCATAGATCGATAGATACTCGAGTGAGAGAGAACCCGGTGGTCAAGCTATCTAGAGAGAGAGCTGAGAATATCGGGAGAAGAGTCTCTGAAGTCTGAAAGCGCCCAAAGCATCTCGACCATGGAGGCAAGGACATGAGCACATAAGCTGGCCTTCTGCTTAAAAGCCAGTACCCAGTAGTGCCAGAGTACCCCTCCACCCACCCCCCCCCCCCCCCCCCCCCCCCCCCCCCCGAGAGAGAGAGAGAGAGAGAGAGAGAGAGAGGATGGGTCGCGGGAAGGTGGAGCTGAAGCGGATCGAGAACAAGATCAGCCGGCAGGTGACGTTCGCGAAGCGCCGGAACGGGCTGCTAAAGAAAGCGTACGAGCTCTCGCTGCTGTGCGACGCCGAGGTCGCGCTCATCATCTTCTCCGGACGCGGCCGCCTCTTCGAGTTCTCCAGCTCGTCATGGTATGCAACTGATTGTGCACGCAACGGTGAAGTGGTGAACCACTAATTAAACTAGACCAGACATGACATGATCTAATTAAAAACGCCATTGATACAGCTTTTGCCTGATCCCCATGAAATTTATTTTTCCCCTCTTACGTATTGTGGCTTGAACCATCAAGCAAGAGCATGCCATTTGGTTTGTTAAATTTGTTCTCCCAATTTTATGCATGTCCTCCAAGGAAAATTTTCTTACAGATCTTGCTTCTGTAAATATAGATCTCTTCCTGGAAACCTCTTCCTCTCCTCTTTGGCCTTGTACTCTCTGATGCGAGCTTGGTTTCCATGTTTTTCTTTTCTGTCGATTCATCATTTTTCCACGTTTTCGTTTTGATTCAGTGAGTTCTGCTGTGTGCTGCCACAAAGATGTGGCCTAATATATATGCTTCGATCTTTTTCTCAGTTTTTTCGTGTCATATCAACAACATAACATATCTTAGGAATTTGTAGTATACAAATAGTAGTTTTCTTGTCACCTCATCAGCTGGGCCAAAAGATGGAGATAACGATACAGGCTTGCTGACGGTTCTTCATTCCCAAGATAGAAGAACTCTTGAATCCCTTCTATCAGCACCACTAGCTCCTGCACCAGTCTTGGAAGAAACATTCCGTTTTTCAGCTGGTTTTCTTGCTATAAAGGGCAATAATACAGGACGACTCCATCAAGTAGTAGTAGTTCTTATTCCCTGCTTCCATTTTTAGCATTGCTATCTACTTCACACAAATCTTAGCTCTTTCACCTACAAGCCTTCTCTTTCCAGCATATGAACGTTCTTTTTCCGTTCATATGTCAGTGGAGATACAAAGATAGTATGCTCAAAACTGAGGCCCGGGATCTTGCGGTCCTCTGCTTCCAGGCATGGGCGTGAACTGAATACATGGCAAAGCCTTCATCTGCCTGTCTATCTGCTACTGTTCCATTGAAACCATCAGCTTGCTGGTGCTCGAGATCTGGCGATGTGATCTTATCTTCCTTGAGCCCCGTGTAGAGGAGCTCTCGACTGCGGATCTGACTGCTCTGACAAGAACGTACGACACGCCAAGTAGTAGTGTACTTTCAAAGTCTTTCATCACACGGTATGTCAAGAGATGCTCAGCATCGCATGCAATATGATGAATCGTGGTCATCCATGTGTGTAAAAACTGGATAAACAGATGCAGCAGTAGTATATTCCTTCCGTTTTTAAATTGATGTCATCTTTAATTTTTATAATCAACTTTAATCATTCGTTTTATTTAAAAAGTTTGCTCGAATATATAAAATTTTAAGTTGTGATTCAAATAACTCTAATGATAAAACAAATTATATCAAAATATATGAAATTTATCAAAAAATTTTGAATAAGACGAATAATCAAAGTTGAATTTAAAAATCAATGTCGGCATCAATTTAAAAAATAGAGGGAGTATTAAACAGATTCGTGTGTGGTGTGTGGGTGAGCATTTTTTTTTTCTGTTGTTAGACACATTGTATGTGCCCGTCTTTTCAGAGGCTAGGGCCTCCCATCTTTGTTCTGCATGCCAGACTGTTCTTAATTAGGAGTAGTTTCCAGTTTCAGTCGCTTCACGCATGTCCCCTTTTCCTAGGGTGAAAATGACTCGAAGAAAATGAAATAAAAATTGTAAGGGTCGAATCGAATTAAAATTGAACTGAAATTTTATTTATTTTTAAAATAAAATTTAATAAAGGCCGAAATAATACGTGAAGACCTTTTAACACCCTAGCCTTTTCCCAACCGGAAGCCATTGTTTTTGCACACAGGAACAATTTCCTTCCAACGACTCTAATGGTCAATTTTATGGTTAGCTTTGACTTTCTTGTATAAAATACTGGCAGAGGCACAATCCACTCATGACCCATCCATATGCATCCAGAGTGCATGATAGAAATTTTACAAACATATTTCAGAAATCAGGAATAAATACTAGGATACGATGTGTGTTACTTCTAATACTGGGACATATAATGCTCTCGTCAAGTTAATTTTTAGTTGATCCTAGTATTCAGGAGCCAAATGGTAATGTAAATCATATTTTATTAGGATTTATTTAACACCGGAAATTTCAGTCCTAAAACAGTGAATTTGAGCATTGTTGAGTCAGTATGATTTACCAACATAAGCATTACACTCATTTAGCCAGCCCGCCAATTAATCCTACAATCCCACTTAACGTCTGCTGAATTTCAGCTAAAATGTATTGCTACTTTCTTGAGCAGTGAATCTGACCTTAGTAGTTTGTGATACTTTTGTTAAGTACCATATTAAGTCAAAATAGTAGGAGTATATGAGAATATCAGAAATTAGTAACAGGATCCAGCTATCGTTATTCTATGTTCTATCTAAGCACCCCCTGAAAGATGAGTATAAGAAAGAAGCATTAACTGAGATTAAAGGGTAGATGTACTGTTACTTAATAATTTTACAACACTGATTTAGATATTTTTACTTTCTTTAGACTTATTTTTTGTAAGCATATATATTCCACTGCTTACTACAAATCCCTTGTGCTACAGCATGTACAAAACACTCGAGAGATACCGCACCTGCAACTCACAGGAAATAAGGGCTCCCCTGCAGGACAATGAAGTACGTTTTTAAAATTCAGATTTCTATACTTTTGTTTCACATCTTAAAAATCATACCAGGAATTGTGCAACATTTAGATTTTCTTCAAAATTGTTGGACACCATTGGGCAAAAGAAAAATAGAAGCAGCTTCTTCGTTTTCTTCTGTTTTGTGATAAACTTGTAAAGATGGGCTGAGGCAGTTTGGTCGGACAATGTGCTGTGGCACATGAAATGGACCTCATGACACGAAACAGTTTTTCAGACTCCATGTATCTAACCAAGCCTGAATAGTTCTCTTTTGGTAGAGTGAATACACAGTGCGTATCCAATAAATAAAAAAGGCATGCCTAAATAGTAATTTGTTGTAGGCACTGAAACTTCTTACTTTCACCATAGGGATTCACCTGGCATAAAAATTAAGCATTGTAAATAAAACGTTTTCTGAAGCTAGCTACATCTTGGCTGATCATTTTGTAACTTCTACAATATCTGCTCCTGCCAGCTTCTTTTGGTAGAACAATAAGTTTGTTTTTCAGGGAGCGTGAAGTTGAGAACTAATTCTACTGTCAGCCATGATCTCTGTATTGATCATTGAATCTAACCTTATTCCGAGCATGATCTTTCTTATTTAATCTATTTCTTCATTGCCTTTCCCCCAATGAAACTAGATAAATTACCAGGAGTATTTGAAATTGAAGACCAGAGTCGAATTTCTTCAGACTACACAAAGGTATTAAATTGTTTGTGTTGTACACAAAGGTATTAAATTGTTTCTGTTGCACAAGAAATTTGCTAATGAGTATGACATCCTAGCAATATTCCCTTTCCTGTAGAAATATTCTTGGTGAGGATCTGGGTCCACTTAGTAATAAGGAGCTTGAACAACTTGAGAACCAAATAGAGACATCCCTGAAACAGATCAGAACAAGAAAGGTAGAAGCTTAATTTTTTATATAAAAAATATCTTAAATAGATTTAATATTTGTTTGGCTTGCTTATGATAAAAATATATGTATTTACAGGACCAAATGTTACTTGATCAGCTTTTTGATCTGAAAAGCAAGGTAATAATGATGAATTTGTTCATTCAAAAAAATGATAGAATTTGGATTACATTCTGAATAATTTAGTACACTTTGTTCCTTCTGTTCTTATTGGGTTTTAGCGGCAAACTAAAGTTTTGTTTGCAGGAGCAAGAGTTGCAGGATCTTAACAAAGACCTGAGGAAAAAGGTATCATCACTGACTTCAGAATTACTCTGCACAGTTAAACTGGATGTCAACAAGACCACATAATTTTCTTACTGTCATTGGAGAATATTTGAAGTATTGAACTATATAAAATATCTTTTCCTGCATGCCTAGACGAAATAAACTTACTGTTTATTTTTGGCTGATTGCAAATGCTAGTTGCAAGAAACCACCAGAGAGAATGCACTTCATATTTCCTGGGAGCAAGGTGGGCACAGCGGCGCTTTTGGGAGTGCTAATGAGCCCTATCAGGGATTCCTTCAGCACCCAGAGAACGATTCTTCCCTGCAGCTTAGGTGGGTTATCCCAGAACTTCAGCACTAGGATGTATTCAATGACTATTTAGCTACCTGAATGCATGTTCTTTCAGGTTCCATCAACAGGCCTACATGGATCAGCTGAACAACCAAGATATGGCAGTGGCAGAACACCCCAACGAGCATGGTCCACCTGGATGGATCTGAGCGTTGATCGGATGACTGAATAAGTTATTGCTGCGTGGCCTCGCAGGTGTTCATCCTGCAGGACGCAGTTCCGTTCCTCTATCTATGGAGCAGACATTGAATCGGTAATGGGCTTTTGCAGACTGTAACGAGTAATTTAAGGTACTGTGTAATGCTGTCAAACTTTTTTTGTGGTGTCTGTTTAGTACCGACTATGAAAGTATTCTACTATGCTACTAGAAGATGTGATGACGTATGCTGTTTGTGTGGTATGAGTATGACGATGTCTTGTGACGTTTGGCTGAAAACTGCTTGGATTCCTCTTCGTTTCTGAGTTCAGACTACAGATCTGTAACGTTTCTGAGCTGAAGCAAGTCAGCACAATTGCATCGCGTTTTCTGCTTCCTCTGACCCGTGATGTCGACTTTGCATATAGCGTTAAGTCGTTAACCAGCCTGTCAAGTAATGCACTGTAACCACTGCTTAGCTTTGTATTGGCGCAGGTAACTCTGCTACATTCTTTGCTCTCTGCATAGATCTGTGCGCATAACTTGAACTGCATTTTCCCCCCCTTTTTTATCCCACCTTTTGGAATATTATCAAAGGTGACCTGATGCAAGCGCTGCAGCAGTTTTACAACATGAATAATCAAGACCTCCACTGGTTGAATCAAGCTAATGTGGTGCTAATGCCTAAAAAGAAGGAACCTCAGTCTATCACAGATAGATTATAGACCAATTAGTTTGGTTCATAGTTTTGCAAAGTTGGTGACTAATGCTGGCTCCTGAACTTGATAATCTTATTTCAGTCAACCAAAATGCATTCATCAAGAAAAGGGCTATACATAATAACTTCATGTTTGTGCAATCTCTTGTTAAAGATCTTCATAAGAGGAAAGAGTCTGTCCTATTTATTAAATTAGATATATCTAAAGTGTTTGACTCAGTTAATTGGCCATATTTGCTTGAGATTATGTCGCATCTAGGTTTTAGGTCCAAATGGAGAAATTGGATCTCCATGCTTTGATGCACGGCCTCCTCCTCCTTTCTTCTTAATGGTGAACCTAGGAGAAAAGTCCTTCATGCCCGAGGAGTGAGACAAGGGGATCCCCTCTCACCTATGTTGTTTCTTTTTGCAATGGAGTCTCTTCACAAGCTTTTTCATCAAGCACACCTACAAGGTCTTCTGCAGCTTCTTCATCCTCATGCTGATCACCTCAGGGTCTCTCTTTACGCGGATGATGCGGCTATTTTTATAAGACCCTCTAAAGAAGACTTCTCAACTGTGAAGCTTATTCTTAAAATCTTTGGAGAAGCATCTGGGCTTCTCACTAACTTGGAGAAAACTGAAATTTTTCCTATTCGCTGTCATGACAGAGATCTAATAAAGATAGTTAGGCAAAACCATAATATCTCTCATTTGCCTTGCACTTACTTAGGTCTTCCCTTGCATCTTAGGAAACTTTCTAAAGCAGCTTATCAATCTTTAGTGCAGAAAATTGGAGCACGTCTCCCTGGATGGAAGCGTAATTTTCTCTCTTACTCGGGCAGAGAAATTTTGGTTAAATCAGTGCTATCGGCTATACCAATCTATTTCCTGTCTGTCTTCAAGCTCCCTAAAGCAATTATACATCAGATTGATCGGTATAGAAAAAGTTTCCTTTGGAAAGGAGAAGACCCTGAAAAAGTTAAAGGTGGTCATTGTCTAGTAAATTGGAAGACTTGCACTAGGCCAAAGCAACTGGGAGGGCTAGGTATCATGGATCTGGAGCGGTTCAATAGAGCTCTTCATTTGCAATGGATGTGGCACCTTTGGGATGAGAAAAATAAGTCCTGGAAACCGTTCCTGAAGCTGCAAGATCAGACAGTTAGAGACCTTTTCTTTGCTTCTACAGTCATCACCATTGGCAATGGCAAAAATACTCCCTTCTGGGAAGCTCGTTGGATTAATGGACTAGCTCCTAAAGACTTGGCGCCTAATCTCTATCTCCTTACAAGGTACAAGCACAGATCAGTCAGCAAGGAGCTGCACAATCTTAATTGGATTAGGAACCTCAAACCCTTCTATGGTGAGCTCCTACTAGATGAATTCTTCCTCCTCTTTACAGCAGTTCGATCTGTCTCCCTCTCCCACTCCCATGACAGCATCACTTGGCGCTGGACTGCCAATGGAAAGTTTTCAGTGGCTTCAGCCTATAACATTCAGTTCTCTGATTCTATGAGACCGTTCTTGGCTGGCACTCTTTGGAAAGCTACAACTGAATCTAAATGCAGGTTGTTTGCTTGGTTAGTGCTACATGGTAAAGCTCTGACAGGAGATAATCTGAACAAAAAGAAATGGGCCGATGAAGCTACTTGCCCTCTCTGTTACTGCATGGAGGAAACAGCAAATCATCTACTTTCACAGTGTAACTTCACAGAAGCAGTTTGGAATCAGCTAGCACTAGACCTCCCGATTGCAGACCATCTTAAAATTTTCAACATGGAAGGTGTTCGGCAGTGGTACAGCTCTATTACAGAAGTTGGCACAGCTAAAGAAAAGAGGCGGTTGGCTGGGATTTTATTTACCTTCTGGTGGTTGATCTGGAAAGAAAGAAATCTTTGTATATTTGAATTCAGAGAAAACTCTTTTTGTAGTGTTGCTGCTCTTGCTCTGCAGGAGATCAATTCCTTAGTTTGGCGTGATTGTTAATTGTTTTTCCTTGGTGGCCTGTTGCCACTTGGATTGTACTGCTGTTTTCTCCTTCCTATCTTAATGAAAGGCAGTGCTCCTGCCATTTTATTTAAAAAAAAAACAACCAACATCAACAAGAAACTACCAAACTGCAGCTAGTTAGCGAGCTCCTGGGACACCGTATTGAAGAGTTGGACACTCAAGAATCCGGGAGACGACAGCCATATAGGAGCTTTCCTTCTGTTCAAAAACTCTTCTATTCCTCTCTTTCCAAATCTGCCACCAGAAGAAAAACACTATGCCGGCATTATGTTTTTGTTCCCTGACTGTTCCTGTATCTTCAATATCTCTGAGCCAGTGCTTGATGTCTTGTTTCCAGAAGTTTTTTAGAGGCAACTGAATTTGACACTTCGAAGACAGCTTCTGTGAAATTACATCCCATCAGTAGATGTTTCGATGTTTCAGGGTCGCAATAGCAGAGGGCGCAGGTTGGATTGCATGGCCAGTTCTTTTTGGCCAGGATGTCTGCAGTTTGAATCTTTCCTTGAGCAGCAAGCCAGGCAAAGAAGCGACATTTTGGTTCAGTTTTCGCTCGCCAGAGAACTGAAGTTCTGAAGTCCGGATAGGAACCCATGAACTGAATCTTATAAGCTGATGCAGCCGAGTATTCTCCAGTTGCCGTCCACTTCCATTTGATTTGATCCTTTTCTTCAGATAAATGCAGATCACTGACAGCTTCGAAGAGAAGGACAAATTCCTCCATCAAGGTTTAATTATTCAGATTTCTGAGGTTTTTGATCCAACCATAATCTTGAAGCTCTTTATGGACTGTTCTGAATTTAAATCTGGCTTGAAGATACAGGTTAAGAGCCAGGTCTTTTGGAGCCATACCATTGAGCCAGTGTGCTTCCCAGAATGGGGTATTCTTTCCATTGCCCACTGTGATCAATGTCGAGCTGAAGAAAAGCTCTCTATCAGTTTTGTCATGGTGGTGGAGCAGCAATTTCTAAGGTCTTTCATTATCATCTCATTAGTGCCACAACCATCTTAACCGAAGAGCTCGACCGAAAAGGTCCAGATCTTTGATGCCTAAGCCTCCAAGCTCCTTTGGTTTAGTGCAACATTTCCAGTGGACTAAACAATGCCCCCTCTTACTTTGTCAGGGTCTTCTCTCCAAAGAAAGCTTCTTCTGTATCTATCGATTTGCTTGGTCGCCCAAGCTGGCAACTTAAATGTTGACATGTAAAATATTAACATGGCTGACAACACTGATTTTACCAAAACTTCTCTGCCTGAGTACAAGATAAAGTTCCTTTTCCAGCCTGATAGCCTATTTTCTATTTTTTGCACTACTAGTTGGATTGCTGATTTGGGAGGTTTTTTGTAATGGAGAGGCAGCCCTAAATACTTGTAGGGGAATTGACAGATCTTTTGGCCAGAGTCATAAATGGTAGTGAGGTCCAGGTCCTGGCATCTAATAGGATAGAACTCAGTTTTGTCCAAGTTGGTTACCAGTCCAGTAGCATCTCCAAAGATGTCCAAAATAGCCTTGGAAATTACTAAGTCTTGAACAACTGGTTTGACAAAAAGTGCAGCATCTTCATTTTGAGCAGTTTGAAACATTCGATGAAGAGGTTCCATGGCAAGCATAGGTGACAACGGGTCACCTTGTTTGACTCCTCTCATATGTCTGATACTAATATCTGGCTTACCATTGAGAAGGAACCTTGAAGATGTGATACCCCTGAGGGCAGCTATCCAATTTCTCCACCTTCTGCCAAAACCTAAATGCTCCAAGATCTCAAGAAGATAGGGCCAACTAATAGTGTAAAAGGCCTTGGAGATATTCAGCTTAATAAAAAGAGCAGGAATTTTTTTCTTGTGAAGATTCCTGAGCACTTGATGAACAAACATAAAGCTGTCCTGGATACACCTCTTTTTCACAAAAGCATTCTGGTTTATGGACACAAGAGCTGGAGCTTTGGGGCAAGTCTGTTGGCTAGCACCTTGGAAACTAATTTTGCCACTATGTGAATAAGACTGATGGGTCTGTAATCAGTAATCTTCACTGCATCAGACTTCTTAGATATTAGAACCATAAATGCTTGATTCAGAAGGTTTAAACCTTGCTGGTTCATATTATAAAACTGCTCAAACATGCTCAGTAAATCTTCCTTGATTATAGTCTAGCAAGTCCTAAGGAAAAGGCCAATGAAACCATCTGGTTCTGGGGATTTCTAGGAAGAGTTTTTACAACTTGTTCTATTTCCTGTTCTGTAAAAGGCAGATCTAGGTGAGAAAGATGTCTGGATTGCCAGCCAATATTGTCAAAGTTGATGCAATGCTCTCTTGGCTGACAAAAGCCAAAGTGATCTTGAAAGTGCTCCAGGATTTTCTGGTGCTTATCTTTTTGATTTAAGGCTATACCCTCCTCTGTTTTTGTTCTCCATAAAAAAATTTCTCTGAATCTTTTGAGGGTCCGTTCCACAGCCGCGTTTCAGGGGTGGTCCGTCACAGAAGTCCCGTCCCTTTGTCCGTCAATTTTCACTCAACTTTTGTGTGTCCGTGGATGCGACGAATGGGGTTCGCTGGTGTTTAGCGACCACACACTTCTCTCAGTTCTCCCTCTACCGAAGTCTCCTTCTACCGAATAGTATCTAAGGGTGAAAACGGGTCGAAAAGAATGAACTAAAAATTGTGAAAGTTAAATCAAATTAGTATCAAGTCAAAATTTTATTTATTTTTAACTAAAATTTAAATAAAAGTCAAAATAATTTATAAAAAAAATCCGCGGGCCAAACCCTTTTAAGCACCCTTCGTATCACGGCCTGAAATTCTACGCGATTGTCCACATTTGCATCCCCCGTCTCCTTATTTTCCTGGAATTTATCGCGCATCTGTGACTTTTTTTTGTGACGGAGTAGTCACGGGCGTCCAGGTCTGTGTTCTTCCGTTGTACTAGTATTCAGCTCTGGTCAAGGCAAGCATGTGTTGAAAAACGGCGTGCTAGGTGGCTAGCTAGGTGCCAAGGCCAGCATGCGTTTTCGATCGTTGTACGAAGCGCATGAATGAAGGCAAGCAAACGATCTGGAACTGGAACCCAGGAAGTGGCTCTGTGTCTCCAAGGTGCTTGCTGCTCACTTCGCTCAACTGGAACGTCGTGTCCGTGGACGTCGACCTCTGAAGAAATTCGTGGCGTGCGATGGCTTCTGTAGTGTAGTCTCTCGGGGCTGCGGCACCATCGTCTTCGTCAGAATCTGGAGATGAGACCTGTCCTGACCGGCTGAGCCCGCCGCGGAGCACCGTGCCGTGCGGTTTTCTGCCTGCTGACTTGCCGAAGTGCCGACGCCCGACAGATCTCGTGGCAGCGAAGCGAGGCGGCGCGGCGTCATCCGTCTCGTCCGCCGCCCCGGTCCTCCCGGATACCGCGCTCTTGCTGCGCCCGGGCCCTGGGCCAAATTTTGCTCCCCTACCCACCCATTCGTCGGTCGAGCAGAATCTGGCCCGTATGTGCTCCGTGGGCCGCGACACCCTTTCCTGATCGCGCCGGGTCATTTTGTCACTCGTGGTCCTGCCCGAGCGAACCCCCACGTGCGCCACCACGCAAATCTCCTCGCGCGCGGCCGGGGCCGGCCTTTCGGGCGTCGTTGTCGCACGAGGCCGAATCGGACTCCGGCCGCGCACTTGTCCGGAAAGCGACGTCGCGGCTCCCAGGCACCAGGCCAAGAGCTTTACGAGCTTGAGGTAATGAGGTGTCCATTTGCCGACGTTGTTCTAGCTTGCACGCATCGAGTTCTCCACGCACACGTACACTTTCTCCAGGAGCATCGGGGTCACAGAAGCATCGTTAGTGCGATTGGCTAGTTAGAAATTTTAAGGATGTGCAGTTTTCTATCCAAGCTGGTACGTAGGAAGCCTTTCTGTA
>BCLH01001856.1:44726-55875 GCA_001602315.1 Zoysia pacifica | reverse complement strand
AATATTATAGAATCTGGTCATAATTAAAGGGCATGCGCACACTCCGACAAAATACCCAAAAAAAAGAAATTAAAAGCAACAGCAACATCATGGCAAAAAAAAAATTACAGGAAGATGAACATGCATGCATATATAACTGCGGCGAGCTAGGCAGGTGTTGATCTGATCTGATGATATGGAGATAATTTGATCCTGGCGGGGCTACTGAACTGCGAATGAACCCGATCGACCTAGATGCTGCGCTCAATCTGCTTGAAGATGTCGAAGCTCTCGACGACCTGCTCCTTTGCCCTCTCCTGCAAGAGCATCTGCGACAGAGTCATCGCACTGCAATGGAATATATGACAAGATGGACTTTGTTTTCAGTTCTGGGTAGAAGCGCGCTCAGTTATGTAGTACTCTACTTACTCCAATATTAATGGAAGGATTTGATGGGCTCTGCATTTGTTCAAAAATGCAAAGATTTGAGGTGAGAACTAGATGTGGTTGACTTGGGAGAAACTTTTTATGTGAAAAAGTAGAGGCGCAAGTATTTTCATTGGATCTTTTTTTTTTCATTAAAAATGTAGGAATTCTTTTTTTTTTTTTTTTGAGAGAGAAAATGTAGGAATTCTTATATTCTTGAATATGGAGAAAGTATACCTGAGGCGTGGAGACAAGTCTAGGCTGGGGAGCGTTGTTGGAAGAAGCAGTGGAGACGGCCGTGGAACAACGTGGGTCGCACTTTGCCCACTGCAGCAAATCACATGAACAAAATGAGAATCACATGTTTGTGTCATTTTTTGAATTTCAATTGTTTAGATTTTAGGCAAGCATTTTAAGCACTAAAACAGTATACGTAGAGCTTAGGCAAGCACTTTCAGTATACGTAGAGCTTACTGCTTAATTGGGCAGGCACTTTTACATAGGTAGGCATAGCTGTATGACTTACGTTCTTGGCAGCCATGCTGAAGGCCTCCCTGTGAGGGATATCTGGCTTTGCAGCCTTGATGCGCTGTATCTCCTCCCTGCCACATAAGTAAACTGAAACGATCGTTACACCATATTTATGCATATAATATCGTCTGTATCAGCGGGAAAGGACGGATGCATGCAAATACTCCAATGTCAGCAATCGAAGTAACACCGCGAATGGTCGAATGCATCACATATAGGCCATTTAAATAACTAGCATCTGCTACTTCCTTTTGTCTATATTTGTAGGTGCTGATGCAGTACATAGAAAGGTGTGGACGGGTACCTAGATCTCTAATGTTTTGCTCATTGAGTTATATTATCCTGAAAACTAGCTGAAAAATTGCTGGGAAATGGGTATATAATTGTGTTGAAATATGAACTTCTTCTAAGATACCATAGCATGGAAAGTACAGTGAAACCTAGAAATATTGCAGAGTACCTTCAAATTAATGTAAATTGAAAATAAAATCTTTTTCTAGGTCAAAGATCTTGTATGCAGCATTTCCGTTAAAACTGCAGCACTACATATATTCTTCGAAATTGAAGGGCAAAGTTAGGATGAAAAGAGCAGTTGTAATTAGATCAAATAAATAATGATACATAATGCTGCATGATCAATATCAAGGACTATATACGCTCATTATATAGGAGTATCTGGATATATTTTTGTACTTTAGTACCTTTCTGACCAATACAAAAGATTCTGAGCTGCCAGAAGTCATATGACATTATACTTCAGCAACTGTACGTACTACTGGCATTGTCGCATATTTGTACTTCCATAAGTAGCCAGCAAACTTAGGTACTAAATTAAATGGCAAGCAGGGTTCAAAAACGAAAGATGTGAATCATTATCTGGAGGTGAATCCATTTAAATCTGACTTCGATTAAGTTCAACGTTCATGCAGATTTCATAAAATTAAGTATATGAATCAACAAACAGGTATAGTAACAACTCTCCAAAGAATAGACACACACAGACACATATAAGATCACATGCAACTTTTGGGACATGCATTTGAGTGAACAAATTAAAGGTACAATAGAAAAATATTTCGTCACCTCATGAAGCGATTGTAAGCAGATGGAAGGCGGTGTTTCTTCTCCGGGGCTACAATCCGAGAGGAAAAATATCATTTTGCTTTGTCAACAAAACAGAGATTCAAACAAAAGGAGGAAAAGATCACATATGAACAAAAACACAGAAGAAAACAAACAAAGAAAAAGAAAAAAAATCGATAGTAAAGTTGTTTCCGAATACTTACGCTTGACAACAAAGGGCAGTCTCCTGCCGACCTCAGCAGATGTAGGTGAAGGCAGCGGCAGCGGCTGGTTCCTCCTGCAGTCATTGCAGTGGCCCTAACAGAGCAAGGAAAAGGCCAACATGAGACTTGAGATCTTTTGGTCCCAGCTCCTCGCACATCGATCTCACAGAGTTATTAGAGAGATGTAATGTATGACGATGAAACCCTTCATACGACATTTTGTAGATCTCACTGAGTCCTCATAAGAACTTGTCATGAATGGCATATTTCTTCCCAAAAAAAAAGAAAATGGTAAGGAAATCATGCGTGGATGAGTGGCCATAGCAGGAGCAGTGCTGCTGCGCCGCGGCCTAAAAAAAAGCTTAACTGCTTTTTGCAGCGATGAGGTCTTTCCCAGGCCTCAGATGAGCAAAAGAAATATTTTGTAGTCCAGCCATGTTTAATCTGGCCTCGCAAACAGTACTTTCGTGAAGTTCAATAAAGCGGGGAGAGAGAAAGCAGATTGAAAACAAGCGAGTCAAACTAGCACAACAATGAAACTGAAACAAAGAAAACCATCGCCATATTTCATGAGAAAATCTCACCGAAATATGAGTGTTGTGCTCTATCAGTAGCATGCTCAGCCAAACAACACGCTCTCAGAAGAAAAACCTTCTCCCAAGAAGGTGCAGCAGATGGAACAACGGCAACAAAGAGATATGGGTGCGTGGTTGAGTTCAAGGTAGAGCGCTCGACCTGAAACGGCCCCAAGGGGTGATTAGTCGGGGAGGGCGGCTGCACCATCGGCGGCCTCAGGCTGAGATAGGAGAGATTGTTGCAGTGACCGCACTTCACAGTCACCGTGTCCATCAGCCTCTTGCATGGAACGCCAACCTGCAGCTACCAAAGAGCACGAAATCAATCGTATATAGCAAGATCTTTTCGAAAGGAATCATAGCAACCATTCACATGAACCACTCCTTCTGCATGGCACTGTCCTTAAGGACAGGACTAGTAACTAGCTAGACTGTATAAGGAAATGAAAGGGATGCTAACAAAGGGGAAGGAGCGAAGAATAGAAGACGCTGGGAACTTGTTTGCTCCTTTTTTCAGTTCCAACTTGAACATCATATATGCATATGTACGTAGGAGTAGCATATTAGCATCAGAGGAGAAGAAACAGCAAAGAAGCATTAAAAAAAATAATGGAAGTGAATGGTGGAACACGACAATAGATATCAGAGGAGACCAAGCGAGTAGAATATTTCACAAAAACCATCAAGGGCCAATGAAACACCACGAAAGACAGCGTATGCCGTATCCGTCATGCACCAGCATGGGCGATTCTAGCAGTGGATGCTTGTGCTCCGCCAACCGCAGAGCAAGAAGCTGGATCTAACTGGTCGATCTGGATGGTCCAGTCTGCACCAGTGTGAATGAACTACCACTACACATCATCTTTATAAAAGGACATCCGCACAGAGAAGCAAAAGTTTTGGGGCAATCAGCTGGCAGTTCGCTCGGCCGAAAGGAAATCAAAGAGCGAAAGAAATGCCATGTCCGGCGATCACTCTTGTTCTGCATCACGCGAGATCCGCTTCGGATCCGGTTTCTCTCGAGGAGTTTACCGCGAGCACGGTGTTGCAGTAGGTGCAGCGCACGTAGCACAGGTGCTCGGACGGCGTCACCAAATCCATGCTTGCTTGGTGCCTGGTGGTTGGCTGCGGAGGCGACGGCGGCCGACCGGTGTGTTAACCTCTGGTGTGCAAGCTTCTTTGGCGGGGTGACGAACTGAGTCAGGCGAAGAGGAAGGGGAAGGGGGAGGTAGAAGAAGAGGGAAAGTGGCCGGCCGGGTTCCAAGAGAGGATGGGGTAGGGTTTCTATTCCTGGAATAATGCCCGGGACCCGCACACATGGCCCCGTACGCACGAGACCAACCACAGCGATCGGTCGGTCGAGCGAGCGAGCTGCGCCCTGCACCATGTTTCACAAAACCGCTCAAAAACCTTCGACCAAACCACTGCGGCTCGGTTTTTACGGTTGACCGATTTTCGTTTTAAAATTTTTTAAAAAAATTGAAAATTTGAAAATTCAAAAACCGCTCAAACCGAGCGGTTTACCGCAAAAACCGTTGAAAAATCGCTCAACTGATTTGATTTCAAATTCAAAAAAGGTAAACCGTAAAAACCGCTCGATAAACCATAAAAACCGTTCAGTTTTCACTCAAAAAATTGATCTTTAAATTTATTCGGTTTTTGTAATGATTTTCACAATTTTTGCGGTTTTTGTTAAATTGCTCTCGAGCGGTTTCCGCGGTTCAAACTATTTTTGAAAACCTGCCTGCACCCCATAAAATCTATTCCAGGCAAGCAAGATGCGTACGCGGCCTGACCTGCACACTGATGATCCGTCGATCTCTCTACACGCACATGTATGCGCCTCAAGAGAGAAAAGGAACAGTGACATTGTGCATGGTGTGAGTGCTGGCAGTAGCGTCTGATGTGCGTGTCCGATTGATGAACAGATTCATATATACGATAACCTACCGATCAATCACTGGAATAAAAGGCGATCGATCAATTGATGCCTCAGACACGTTTTGTACGATGCTGCATTGGTGCTGTGTTTCCGTTGAATATCAGACTGTGACGTCTCACTGTCAATTGTATTGTATTGTATATTGTTAATTTTGTGTAAATACAGTACATAATTAATCATTAAGGTTCTAATTTTTTTTGTATATAAATAGAGAGAGAGCCGGAGCAAACTTCCATACTAAGTGTACATCGTATACAATATGGACATATGAATGAAAACGAAAGAAACTTCAATGGCGACTTATCCTGAGGTTGCGTCCAAGGTCTAACATTTGGTTGGGCTGTTGTTTTCAGCAGGCGTTTTCAGTGTCGAGTAAAACTTCATCACTTTGCTGATTTTGGATTGGAGGTGTAGCCAGATAGAACTAGAACCGTCTGATAAGAATGGATTAACTCCATTTGATTTCCCTTGCAGTAAGAAAAAAGCATACCACGTCGGAAGGTTGTCGTGGATGGACTGAAGCACATGCCTAACAAAAATTTGTGTAATATCCACACATGGTACGGTATGTGTGAAAGGCTATACGTGGTGCAAAATAAGCATTGTGGGGGTTGTGAAGCATTACTGTCATAATCTAGCCTCTTATGTTCGCTAGCTCCAATTTGAATTCTATCTACGGATAGACAAAAAAATTTTTTTTGAAGGAAACGGATAGACAGAATAATCTTCACCACGATGATCAGGAGGTATATCACGATTGGCATGTTCCTGTGATTCTGATAGCAGGCCCTACTGACGAGTAAGGTTAAGTACGGAGTAGAACATTTTGACAGGGTTTGTCGCTCTTCCAGCTTTTGTGCTGTCTCAAATCTCAGAGACGAGAGACGTGGATACCTTACGTTTCTATAATGAAAGATGAAGACGTCACGGCAGAAAAGGGCAAGCAAAGTATGTATGCGTTGTTACTATCATGATATTGAGGATGTATGTGTAGGCACGATCGATGGGATTATTGTTAGGTCAAACTATTCATGACAAACACAAGACGAGAACCAAAGATTTTCTTTCTTCTTTCTCGTTGCAGTTTGCCAGTACGCATGCCACAAGCTCACAGCATATATCCCTCCCTATCCCTCTTTCATCTGTCGGACGTGGAGCCAAATGCTCAGTAGCACTACTTAATACTAGCTCCCTTCATCTTAAATTAAAATAAGTGATATTTTTTTACTTTTAAAATCAACGTTTGATCATTTATAAAATAAAAAACAAATAAATATATTTAAAATATTTCTAATAATGACTCATTTCATAAGAAAATAAATAATATTTTCGTAATTTTTCATAATTTTTGAATAAAATAAATAATCAAAAGTATAAATTTTGAAAATTTAAAAAAAAACACTTATTTTGGAACAAAAGGAGTAATTTTTTATTACATCCGGGTATGTTTACATGCCAGCAGCTTTCTTAAAAGTGATTGATCGACTAGAACGCGCTAAAGCGTTTCTGTAATTTTGCCCTAATATATAATTTATACTTTATCAGATCTCCATTACTGTTAATGGGCTGTCCGGTAGCTTTGTTTTATCATCATAATCATGGGACAACCTGTTACTGTTTCTGGATTCAGGCGGCGCAAAGCAGCGGCGCGGCGGCCATGGCGGCAACCGACAAAGCAGACAAGGTGATTGCGTAACACTGGGTCACAAAATATCTTATTTTCTGCCGACATGGAAGCGATTGAGGTTCGTTCCTGCCCTGCGATCTGCACGACATGTGATATGAAAGTAGCAAGGTCGTTCTCTCAACCAGAGATGTTTTGGGCTGCCGCTGGCCGGTAGAATCGGAGGATCCACATTTGATTGGCTCTTCCAACTGTTTGCATGATATGGAACGAGAGGAAGGAAGCATACGCTGCGTGCGTGCATGCATGAGCCAACGTTGCTTCCATGGAGGTCACAGCGCTGCTGCTTGCTGGAAACCAAATCCCGTGTCATGATGCTGCGCGAACGGGACCATGGCCATGGGTCCATGGCCGGCGCCGCCACGCGTTCGACGGATCACTTCAGTGGTCGATGCGCGCGGCTCATGCATGGCGCACTTCGGTGGCCGGCGCATGCAGGGAGAAGCCCACCACGCATCAGGCGCCCGTCGATGGAAGCCCCCCAGTTTGAACCAGACCGGCTCGATTAACTCATAGGCAACGGAAGGAGGGAGGTCGCTGGAGTTTTCACCTCCGCATCATGCGCGTCAGGGCTTGCCTTGCCTGACAGTGGGGCGCGCGCACCTGGCATTATTGGCGAAAGAATCTGACCCGAGATGGCGCGGTGTCATTTATGCCGCAAGAGCTCGATCCGGTCGGGTGGCGACATCCAGAGCGCGACGACGGCAGCCGCGGCCAGCTGCTGCTCCCCGCTCACTCCCGGCCCTCCATCGATCAGCAGCCAGTACCAGGCCAGGCGGTGAATGCGCATCCTGCCGCCTAGGACCCACATGCTTGACACAAACGCATTCAATCAGCTGAGAGAGAGAGAGAGAGAGCTGCTAGCTGCTGCATCCTTATAGAGAGAAAGTACTGTACAACCGACACATGTGAATTGGGAGAGTGAAATGTAAAGGCGACCAAGTGATCGTACGTGGGAGTGAGAGAACAGATGACAAAGCCAGGTCATTTCTCCCTCCCTTTCTCTCTCGGCTGCCTTTGCAACCAGCGTTAGAGAGAGAGACAGAGAAATGGAGGAGAGAGGAACGACGGAACCGGGCGCCGGGCCGGGATGATGAAAAGACCACAAAGAGCACGTCGTAATGGTCGCTGTCTGGTGGGGAGCTTGGCGTTGGCGACTGCGATAATCCCGCGCGTGGTGATGTGACGAATCCTCAGTAATTCCTTTCCAGGAAAAAGCGAGCCTCGACTCTCCACCAGGTTCACAAAACCGTTCAAAATCGGTCGATTTTCGTTATAAAGTCGATTCAAATCGGTTTTATAAACTAGTCGGTTTTTATTTTAAAAATTTAAAAAAAATTAAAAAATTGAAAAAAATTGGAATATAAAAACCGGTAAAATCGGTCGATAAACCGGTAAAACCGGTGGATTTTAAATTTTAAAATCTGATACTGTAAAAAACCAGTAAAATCGACCGACTTACCGTGAAACCGCTTGATTTACTATAGCAAACCGTTCAAATTTTAAAATTTTGATTTAAAACAGTTTTTGACCGATTTTTGAAATTTTTGTTAAATCAATCCCGACTGATTTTAACGGTTTAAACGAAATATCAAACCCTGCTCTCCACACCTCGCCCTCACTCAAAGGCGACCAGAACCAGACCCCGCCAGGGCCTCGCTTTTCACTCGTCTTCCTTTCCTACGACTACTTTTTTTAAAAAAAATATTGACATCGTTGACTTATAATATTAATTTTGATCATTTGTTTTATTAAAAAATTTGCTTAAATATGAAAAATTCTATTATTATTTGATTTATTATTAGTGAAATTTAAATTACAACTAATAATTTTACATATTAAAACAAATTTTCTAAATAAAATAAATAGTCAAAATTGACATTAAAAATCAACAATATTAATAATTTATAACCGAAGAGCGTACTACTAACAGTAGCTAAACACCATGCTGCTAACTGCTAAGCAAGCTCTGCTACTCAGGTAATACTACAACTAACCTGCGATGCAATGCCATAGCAGCAGCAACTATTAGCACCGTACGTACCCCATCATAGATATAGAGCTACTACTGGTAGCTGTGTTGCCCGGGCTTTAAAGCAGGCAATGTCATGCATGCCGGTTTAGGCTACGATAGATGGGAGAGGAGGAAGATCATTCCTGGATATCTTGTCACTTCATCCACCCCGATCGATCCCCTTTGGTTTGGTCGCTAGCTGCGTGCTCTGCTCCCTCGCTGCGTCGGCCGTGGTTGTGTGCATGCCATGGCCAGGGCATATTTTTTTCCGGGACATGTGCGCGCGCGTTGATCTGAACCTGCCCCGCCAGCAGCTGCTGCTGCCCTAGCTATAGCTATAGCTTATTGATCGTCAGCACGACGGAACAGTGGCGCCACTGTTGGGAGCATGCCGACGGATCTCGCAATTCAGCCATTGATCGACAATGGAGCAGCAGAGGGAGAGGGCAGCGATCACACGATCGACCTCGATCCCTCTAGAGATCGCCGTGCCCGTGTGTGCAGGGCTGCTAGCTTCACGCATCACGGTTATTGTGAACTCTCAAGTCATAAAACAGTGATCTCAACGCTGAACGGAGTCAGTCGCTGACCCATGGGTCTATGGACCGTATGTGCGCGCATAGTGATCGATATCAATCAAGTCGCTTGGATTCTTGGAGTGACCAGATTGTATGCTAGTATGGGTATGGCCCAATTGGGGAACAAGATGCTCTTCGCGCGGCTAGCACGAAGAGGACGGGAACCATTCAATAATAAGTGGAGTAAAAGATTGGAAATCAGGTTTCTGGAAAACGCATATATTGTACCGCACATGAAATTTTATGAAACCATCAAAACTATGGCACTTGTAATTTAAATGTTTATCAATACCCTCAGTAACCTTTAATTCAGTTGTCTAAAAATTCTCCTTTATATTAAAATGTGGTGGTAAAATACATTTCCGGGGATTTCCTAAGAATGAATAAATGAGTTTGAATTATTGTACTATTTGAATGTGTGCTTGCCTTTCAGTTATACTCTGTTCTTAGGATGTCATATGCAACAGATTCAGTTCAAATTAAACTAAAATTGTTATCCTAAGTACTCTCTATGTGGTTCAAATATGAGTCGGTACAAGTTTGTTCTAAGTCATTTAGATTATTTTAATTTTTACCAGCAATTTTTAATAATGTATGGCAATGCTTCTGTTACCTTGACGACATTGTAATGGATCGATATTTAGGATAGAAAGGGGAGTGGGTGAAAAAGTGAAAAGCGAGTAATCCCACAGTTTTTATACATGTAAAAGTTAAGTTCTTCAGATTGGTAAAAACTGGTAACTATCCCGTTGGCATAAAAAAAAATTTGGAATCATTTACTACATTGGATCATAAAATTAATCACTGAACCTTTACGTGGTTACACTGTAGATAATCAAAGTTGGTGTTTGCAAATTTTCACGAGGCCATCTGCCGCTAGCTAGGATCTCGTTTCGCTCCATCGCTTCTCGAAATTGTTTGGGGTGCCAGCAAATGGACCATGAACAACCACATCGATGTGTAGATATACAGTTGATATATAGTAATACAATGTTGTATCAACGAGCAAACCTAGATACTAGGCCTTTTCATTTTTAACCTGCGTTGCAGAAAGTTTACCACTATATATGGTATAATGTTTTGTATCAACGGGCAAACCTAGATACTAGGCCTTTTCATTTTTAACCTGCATTGCAGAAAGGTTACCAGGGACCATTCGTTCAGTTATAAGAAACTCAGTTTTGTGCATCAATTGACATGCAATAATCGAACAAAATCTGTTAGCATCCCCTGCCGGCACCTCTGCATCAGTTCATACCTTTTTTCACCGTACCTTCTGGTGGAAATTACATGGCATCATATCATAGGCAACGAACATGCTGTCTGTGATTCGTTCAGTAATTTTCCAACTTGACGCTTTACTGATTATATCAAGAAACAACAACGGCGGATTTAGCCAGGAGGGGCAGAGTATTAGAAATTGATCTCCACCTATTTTGGCTCAACGGTCTTAATAGACCCTTGACCTAATCACGCCCTGATCGAGGGCGCCCAGCCCATTATGGCTGGTGGGCCCCTGTCACCAGCGCCACAATACATAGAGGTGGGAGGCCGGTCGGGACTCATGATCTAAGTTCGTCCGTACCGTCGCACCCCACCGACATATGTAAACCCGATCTGTGAGGGAGCGCTGTGTCGACGGGAAGCACCACATCCATCACCGCCACGACGACCGCCGTCACCAGGAGATCGACAACGTCGCCGTGACTTCCACGCCACTGCCCTCTCCACCGACCGACGCTGCCCAAGCGCAGAGGACCGCACCGACAAAAGGTAAATGGTCGAAACGTCTTTCTCGACTCCGACGACCGGATCCGAAGGTATTGACCACCTTCGAACCACAGATCTATTACCGACACAGAAACTCTCGGATCTACACTCTTAGACCCAGAGAAAAGATCACAACATTAGTATCAGAGCCAGATCTAAGAGTGGATCCCGATGAGTATGAAAAAACTCATCGGAACCCTACCCGCGAGAAAGATTAAAAAAAAAATTGTAGCCGTCCGCTACACTGTGGCGGATATCTAGAGCTCTGCGAAAGAACCGCGAAAAAGAAAGAAAACAAATGAAAAGCCGCAGCCGCAAAAAAAAAGCACTGACGCTGCCAGCGCCAGCGCTCGGCCCCACGCGC